>OMPJ01041115.1:11773-35968 GCA_900312935.1 Carapus acus
CTGACTGTGAACATTTGAGCCTAATATCTGTGTGGACAAAATAACAGAGCCAAGTTTGGAAATTGTGATGAACTGTACATGCAGAAAATGTTATTGGAGATTTGCCTTTCTTTTTGTCTTTTTAAGACTTGATGGCTTTTAGCAAACTTTTCAATTTTGAAGCTCCTATTTCAATCAAAAAATGTTCAATGCATTGTTGAATTTTGCACTTAGATTCCGGTACTATATATGATTCCCTCTCTGTGTGTAAGCTACATGCCTTTCTATCTTCATTGAACTTGTGGTCCATGAAATATTAATGATAAAATCCCCTCGCCCCCCTACACCTCAGTCCTCTTCCTTAGCGAGCAATCTTCTTGAGCAATCTGGATGGTAGCATGTTTCAGGCTTTTGGTTTACTGATACATGTTCTGAAATGTTTCACGGGAGAGATTTTCTGTCAATTAGTGGTTTCTGCTCACAAGGTTTTATTCGTTTTTACATCCCTGATAAGAGATATTAAGTTCCCACCTGAGCACTCTATCAGAGTTGGATAATGATTCACTGGTTGAAGCCTGGGACGGAACCTGCTTATCTTGGCTCTTGTTCAGCTTGGCTGCCGCCGCAATGGGGCATCCAGACAGACTGATAAAGAATGGAACACTGCATATTGTTCATGTTTGCAAGACTTTAATACACTTTGACTGTAATTTAGTATTAAATCATATTAAAACTAACCTCATCTACTTGTGCAAATGTGGCACACCTCAAGTGCTGATTAGAGCCACAGAATCAATTAAGAAAGGTGGTGTGTGCCTCACGTGAATAGAAATTGTATATCTGTGATGTGTTATCGTGGCTATGTACTGATAGTGGTACTATAGCATGATTCTTGAATTTAAGTGGATACATGTACATACAAACCAAGTGTCTAATCAACTGTTAAAATTGCATCAGACTAAATCAGACTAAAACATTACATTTTGTTACCATCAGACTGGAATGGGTCTTGATTTTTGTGTGCCCAACTTCTATGGATAAATGTGTGCAATATGAAGCAAAAATTGTATCTTCACAAAATACAACACAAAAGGAAATACTATAGCTTTTGCAACATGTTGTATATGTGAAGTTGCATGGTGAATCAGGCTCTGTATGTGTAATTGTGTGTGAGCGGGACTTATTCCTTACCTGCGATGTGTATTGCGATTGCTATTAACATGGCCTTGTCCTGTGCAACCTGGGGTTGGGCACTTCAAGACATTCTCATGCATGGCAAGAACTGGAGGTATACAACACACTGCAGACTTCAGTAAAAAATTGTCATTTAAAAAGAATGTTGACAAAGTAGTACAATCTTGTAGGTGCACAGTATCTGCTTCAGCATGTGAGGCGTGTTGAATAATTGATCTCATTGATCTGACTGAAGTCAACAAGTCCTGCCTTGCAATAAGTCTGTCCCTAGGCCTCCTCCCAGACAGACACAAACTAATAGCTCATTTCAATGTGGAGGGGCCACAGTTCTACTTTGAGCTTGTTGTGGATGTTACTTATTTAGTAGTGCTATAGTCCTGTTGAGTTGTCTCACAGTAGTTTTTAGTCTCTCACCTTTAACAAAAGACAATGAAAGAAAACATCGCCCCACTTGCAGGCAAAAAGTGGTATATACTGGATTTCTCTTAGTAGTCACAGTGACATCTACTGTTTATGCATTCAACTAATATCTTCATACAATGATAAATCATTATTTTCCTCATTGGTGTAACTGTCTGTTGCTCACTTTCCCTCATCCATACATTTATCCACATTCATTTTGTAATACAGTTTGACCTTTTCCTTCTCCTCAGAGTTTTTCCGTTGTCTTCATGGACAACTCTGGAATGAAAGCCCTGGTCTGGCTCGGGAAGCCTATGTGTCTGTAAAGCCCCTTGTAAATATGTATATGATATTGGGCTACGTGACTGACTGAATGACTGATTTATGCCTTCAATGACTATACTGTATAGCTGATTTACTTACTCTCAGGGGGAATCCTGTCTTTGTGAGGACATCCAGAAAGACTGCGGTGATGAGGATACAATCCAGTCACATGGCCAGTACCATCACAGCCTGGTGTTGGACACTTCACCTCCTTTTTATCTGAATGAGAATGAGCATATGTCATGCATATCATACTGTAGATGACGGACAAAATGACCAACACTGACTATCGAAGTTTGAGGAACAATTGAGGAACAAATCAAAAATGAATGAGAAATAAAAACATGAAGGATTACTGAATTAGCAATCACATTAATTGTTGCATGTGTTGTATTTGCTGGTTTTGTTTATATACACTAGTTATGTGTCATTCAATGAAAAAATATATACAGGATACAAATTTAAATGAACTAATCAAAGGCCCTCTCCCTCATCAACATC
This sequence comes from Carapus acus, assembly GCA_900312935.1. Lineage (NCBI taxonomy): Eukaryota > Metazoa > Chordata > Actinopteri > Ophidiiformes > Carapidae > Carapus > Carapus acus. The sequence goes on from OMPJ01041115.1 coordinate 14,174, forward strand.
CAAAGATAGAGTGATAGCCTAACCCTCTATGTACCTGCATGATGGCACACTGTATGATGGTAGCAGCTTAAATGTTTGATGAACAGGAATCTACTCTGTTTCATTTGAGACACAGGGGAAATATTGAAATACAGCCTACTTTTGATAGACCTACCGACGCTTCACAACAAGACAGTACCTAATGCAGATTTTTTCTAATGCACAAACACTGGGAATTACAGCTAATACAGGATGATAGTTGATTACAACTGAATGAACTTTTTTTGGTTATGGGACGGTTTATTTACACATGATCAGGGTTAGTATTGTTCTAGAAATCACAGATTTTGGAAATTAAAGATTCTGTACCTTTGCTACAGTTAGCTGTGCGTCGGGCCTCAGCAGCAAGGTCACCAGTCCTGGACAAGTGACTGTATGGTTGGTAGTCCGGGGAACCTCTGGCATCAGCATCAGCTGCCACTTCTCCTGCTTTCATGGCAATGGCTTGCTCCAGCAGCCCCAGGTTACCTCGAGTCATATCCCAATTCTCAGAGTCATCTGTCACCCCTGAGCCCTCTGAACCACAGTCTTGTTCATATTCTTCGTCGTCCTCCTCATCTCCCTCGTCCTCCTCGTCTTCATCCTCATCATCCTCATTATCGTCCGCAGAGAGGACCTTTATAATAACAGTATTGGGAGAAGTTTTATCTGAGCGTTGGTCACCCCGATCTACCTCAGTTCTCAGCTCCTCATCGTGGTCATCCTCAAGATTCTCTTCTCTTTCTTCTTCTCCATTAATTTCCTCCACAGATGCAGGTGTGCTGAGCTTGTCTTCCGTAATGCCCATCTCTGACTCAGATCCCTTTGTCCCTGCAATTAGTCCACTGGGTGTGTCATCACTTTTGTGGACCTTGTAATCCTCCTCTTTGTGCTCCTCTGATGATTCTTTGGCCTGATGGCTGTAATCACCACTTGAATATGGGTGGTCAGAGTTTTCCTGATCCAATAATTGTTTATGGAGGACCTTGTCATCCTTGCAATATCCTTTCTCTTCATTACCCACTTCTTCTGTTTCTATAACATAGATTTTCCCTGTCTCTATATTAGACTGTTCTGATGTCTCACCATTTTCAACCGAATGACCACCCTGCACCTCCTTTACAACTACCTCCTCTTGACAAAGGTTAGTTCCCAATGCATTTCTGAAAACATGAGGTGTCTGACTTTTTTCTTTATTTTCAGCTTCATCTTCTGTGTCCGAGGTGACACTTTGATTCCCATTTGCTTCAGCTAGACACTCAGCTGCTGGATCAACGTCCTCCTCTGCCACAAATAGAGATACAGCTGTGGATCAACAGAATGTACAGAAGTAGTGAGACTGCAATGGTGATTGCCTCGCTGTTCTTTTCAGGCAACCATTGATAATCGCAATGCAAACTTATGTGCACATCAAAAGTGTTTGCATCACCTCACCTTTTGTCTGCTCTGTTGTCATTCGTAGCATATTATTTTCTTTGAGGTTTTCTTTTTCTTGTCCCTCCTGTTTTTGCACACTGGTGCTCCCTGCATTGCTTCCTGCACTGAAGCCCTCACTCGTGATCGTTTCAAGCAGCTGGTTACTCCTCTTAGGGGTGGTATGACTCTCCTCAGCCTCTGCCTCTGCTAATTTTCTTTTCTTGACAATTGGACATCCCAGCACACTGGAAAAGGTATAATTGGTTTTTTAAGGGTACAGTCCAGTGAATTATGAAAATACACTGTATAAGCTCCCATAACATATGGGTAAATCATTTGAATTTGAATCATCTTGAATCTGTACTATTTCATTCCTCTGAATGGAAAGCTAAGATATGCTTATCGTTGGTTGAGGATGCTTGGTTTAATTCTTATGTAATCTTAATGTAATCAGAGTGAACCATGTTTATATGGTTTCAACAATAAGTTGAAACCACATAACCAAGACAAAGCTGCCCAGAAAAACACAAAACTGATAGACAAAGATGAATGAACAAGATGAAATAGCAAAAAATACCTCCTGTGTCGTGAGTATCTTCCACTGACGTGACCTTTTCCATTACATCCTGGGGTGGGGCAGCTGTTACTGACATACAACACAAACTACAAATTGGTTTTCCTTTATAATAATAGAAATAATAAACCATAGTATAATGTTGCAGCAGTGGTGTGGCTTTCAAGGACTTTGCTTCGGTACCGGACTGTGACTAATTTGAAGGTAGGTAGGTAGGTAAGTAGGTAGGTAGGCAGGTAGGTAGGTAGGTAGGTAGGTAGGTAGGTAGGTAGGTAGGTAGGGTACTTTAGTGATCCACTGATCTGGCGATCCAGGATATTAAAGCCCCTCCATCCAATAAGTTAAGCAAAAGCCTTGAGAGAGGAAGCTTGGACTGATAGCTGGGCACTGCCAAGGTGAGACAAACAGAAGAACCAAGACAGAGCTGGGTACCAAACACACCACCACAGATGGCTTCCTACTCTGGGTGTGCATCACCACATGGATTGTGAATTTGTGTGTTCATGAATGTAATACATGAATATAAACATTCATGTATTAGGTCAAAATGCAAAAGTCAAATTTCATCAATTTGTGTGTGCATGTATACATAACACATAAAATGTGTAACATGTACAGTAGATGAACAATACAGAACAAAGGTTGCAGCATACCTGATTTCATGCTTTGTGTCTGGTTCGACAACTTCTACTGACACTGAGGATACAAAGCGAGTGAGTGATATGTCTAAAAGTTTGAGGATACATATCTGTCCATGTGTGAATGTGTGTTTCTATGTGGAGGTAAGCTGACCTCGGATGCCCTTTGATCGGGTTCTTGTCCGGGTTTCTGTTGTGTCTTGGTTCATCTGAAAAAAAGATGACACATTCAAATAAGGAAACAGACAGTAAGAGAGAAATTGGGTCAAAGACAAATAAATAGACAAATGAAAACAAACTGAGAAAACTTGAGAGACAGACAGACAGATAGACAAATTGAGGAGAAGGTTGAGGTAGAACACAGATAGGCTGAGAGAGAAAATAAAAACAAGAAAAACAACAAGACAGATAAGTTGATGCCTCAGATCTTCTCCTAATGTTGCCTTCACCCTAAATCTCACTGTCCAACTTGTCACAGTCTCTTTCAGAATGCACTGAAAACTCAAAATGAAAAATAAAAAACAAATTCTCCATGGACTTTTAAAGTAAACCAATCACACACCCAAACACATGCACACTCATACTGTATAAACATGGTGTGTGTGTATATGTATACACACACACAGAAATACATACATATGGGTGCCCATATGCGTTTATACTGTATACTGTTCATACAGTTCACATATATGTGTGCAAAAAATATATATTTGTATTGTGTGTATATACACACGTACACACGCACATATGTATACACGTACATACACACACACACACTGATACGCACACGCACGCACGCTTGCACGCACGCACACGTATTCATATTGGCAGCACATAGTGACAATGGTAGTGATTTGATTTGACAACAGTGAACGGACTGAAAATTAATAGATAATCGTCGACATGACTTGCCTTCGAACCATAGGAGGAGCACAGAGCGTTTAAGCGTCGGGCCTCGAGTAGAACCGGGCCTTATCCTCTCAAGACTACATACAGCAACTTAACTGCTCGTCAGCGGTGTTACCTAGCTTGCCAATGAACGGATCGCCATTGTAGCAAGCGAAAACAAGCAGTTAAACCGGCAAGCGGTCAGCGGGAAACAATAGAATTTGACTGACGCGAGCGAGTGCACTAACACCGCACGATACAATAACATCACATTTCAGCCTGCGGTCACATCATCCAAAACACGGCTTTACAGTCTATGTCGAGGAGAAATAAAGGCTTACCTTTCTATCCCCTCCCCCTCTCCTGTGCTATGTGCCGGCTCGTATATGTTTATCGAAACTTGAAACTTGCACGGCGGATGAAATACCGGCTGAATGACGGTAGATTCCGCGGAATCACAATAGGAACGGTCACGGGCAGAGCCAGCACCCTGGGTTCTTCAACTCACAGTATAGAACCCGTCCAACCCTTCAGCACCATGGACAGAGTCCTCGCTGCACTGCCACCTTCAGGCGACTAGGTGGGCAGCAGAATGTTGGCGACTCTACGAATAAGAAACCAACGTATTTCGCGTAGTTTCACCCTTAGAGAAAGTGGATTTGATCTTGGCAGGCCCACGCCAGGTGAAGGCGCGCAGCGATCGCAATGCTAAGCTATGCGATCAGATATGCTTTACACAAGATCAAATATGAAACCGATCTGTCTACCAAAGACAAAAAGTATCCCATGTTTAGGTCTTTCCCTCTCTTACATCTTCATATTCGCATTGATAAATAGATAGGTAACAGTGTAAACTCGATTTGTTAGCATTGTGTCCATGAAGTTATTGTGACATCACAATTTGCAGCCTTTTACAGATTGAAAATAATGTGGCAAGTAATTTAGGATTGTATTAGACATGGCGCACCTATAGGAGACTAAATGCTTACTTACTCCATACATAGTAAGTGTTACTTTGGTGAAATTACATTTATCAGATGAAAAACAACACCCCTTGTCAATGACCGGGTTGGATCCAAGTGATGCATATGGAGACAGTGGGTTGTAGTAAACTGTTTTTGATATGCAAGGTGCCGAGAGAGGGATATATTGGCAGGTGATCGTAAAGGATGGAGGCATACAAGTTGAGCTCAGAGAGTAGAAACTGGTAGTTGAGGGTCAGGAATGAGCGAAGATGGGTGCGCAAAGGATGATGTTGAGGGGTTCATGAATTTATAGTCGTCTGCAATTTACAAAATTTGACATACATTTCTACAACACAGGAGTCAAACTCAAGGCCCGCGGGTGAAATACGGCCTGCTGGATCATTGTGTATAGTCATCATAGCATAGTCATCACTTGTTTGACTATAATTCTCTTTCATTTAAACGTGCATTGACCTGCAAACTACATCTCCATAAGTACACATGCTACTGGTCCGTGACACGGCTGTATCCTGACCAGATACACACTTTATAAAAACTCATTTGTCCAGAAACACCAACGCGGCCCAACTGAGGCAACCAGGTTGTTGATTGTTGATTTTTTTCCTGATAAAATACAGTGCTCAAAAAATATAGGGAACACCTGAGCAACACAATGGAACTCAGTCACACTTCTGTTAAATCCACTGGTTCACTCAGGGTGCAACAACCATTGCACATTTTTATTTTCATTTTTATTTTATTTTCCATATTGTGATGAATGTAGATTCCCAACTGGAATATTTCATTCATTGAAATCTTGAATGTGTTGTTTTAGCGCTCCCTTTATTTTTGTGAGCAGTATACTGTACAAGGATGCACATAATAACAGTAGCAAAGACCTGATATATCTTTAACCTGTAAGTTTGATAAGTAAAAAAATGTGATATTAGCTATTTTCAAATGAAGAGTAACATTTTACCATCATTTTCCTTAATATTTGCCATTATCATCTGGCCCCTTGATGGTCACTGCAATGCTGATGTGACCCGAAGTGAAAATTATTTTGACACCCCTGGTCTATGATAATGTGGATAGGGAGTGAGTCCCACAAAGTCACAGGAATCTAGCATTGGATGGCGGGCAAGAATTAGGGAAGTTGGAAAAAACAACAGCTCATCAGTGTTTTCCGACCTAATGCTTCAAAGGCAGAGATCAATTAAGAGCTCCATGGACCTCTGTTTGAGTGTGACTGTGAATAAGAGAAGGGCAGGTGGACAGGTGTATATACATGGAATTCAGAAAATGAAGAGGTATGACTTGATCAACCTAAAGCAGGGATTGGCAGCCCACTGCTCCAGAGCCGCATGCAGCTCTTCTGCGCTGTCCTTGTGGCTCCCTGGAGCTTTTTCAAAATGTATGAAAATAGAAAAAGATTGGGAGAATAATATTTTTTTTGTTTTAGTAAGGTTTCTGTAGGGGGACAAACATGACACAAACATTCGTTATCTTTTCAAATGCTGTAATAATGTATAGAATGGGCTCATCATATGGCATAAATGACACTTTTAATTTTTTGCGCCTCCAGACTGACTGTTTTTTTGACAGTTTTATTTTTTTTTCTGGTCTAATATGGCTCTTTCAACATTTTGGGTTGCTGACCCCTTAAGCCAAAGTAATGGACTGTGCAGAATAGAGATGACAAATAGAGTGCAGCATGGGTGGACAGCATCAGGGCTGCTCTGTGATAGGGCGGATAGCAGCCGGACTGAGAGGGAAGGTTTATAAGATGTTAGTGAGACCCACCATGATGTGTGGCTATTCAACTTCAATGTGAAGTGGGGCAAATACAAGATCACTAGCCGTTTGTGGGCCACACTGATCATTTTATCAAAGAATAGCACAGCAGTCCTTGGTGAGGCATCAGCGAAGGGGAGGGGGAAGCACACACACATCATTTTTAGACACATCTCTTGCGAGCCAATGAAAACCTCAGGCAGGCCGGATCCAGCCTGCGGCTTGCAAGTTGAATAGGCATGATGTATGGTTTAGAAACAGTGTCTCTCTCTAAGAGACCGGAGACTGAGCTGGACGTGGCAGTATGACGATATTTAGGTTATCTACCCAGCCAGACAGGATAAGAAATGAGCAAATTAGTGGGACAACCAAGGTGGAGTGATTTCAAGATAAGATCAGAGAGGCAAGAGTGACATAGTTTGGTCATTAGCAGAGGAGAGATAGGGGATATATTTGACAGAGAATGTTGGCGATGAGGCAGTTTGTGGATGCCTTGACGGAGAATATGAGGGAAGTTGTTGTCTTATTTCAACATTTGCTCTTTTCACTCCTGTAGCTGCTTTGTACAGGTTTACAATTGGTGGCAGTCCAACACCGATGGACGATAACTGTGCAGAAAGCAAAATAATTGGTTGCTGTTCTTCGTTCAGCCATAAGGCCTGAGGCATTGTGGCCTTGGCCACTCTCCACTGAGGACACCTGGCGATACCTGGCAGCTCCATTTTGGACATCCATTGTCCAATATATCCACTATTTCCCCAGGGTCAAACTATCTCAATTTTGCCTCTGTGTCTTTATCCCCAAATTGCTTCACCTGAGCTGATCCTCTGATGAGCTCATTTCTAAACTTGTCTATCCTGGTTACTCCTCAGTTACTCTGCCACGTCTCTAAGGCAGAGCCACTTTTTAAAGACTATTCATCATGGCAGGTCTCACTATCATTTTACAAACCTTCAATTCTTCAATCACAAAGCAGTCCTCACACTCTTTTCAACCCATGTCACCCTGCTGTATTCTACTCCTCTCACTCAATGTAATGAGCGCATCCAATAAATCAACAAATATTTAATCAAATAATCCTGTTTAAATGTTAGTTAATTCATATCCGTTTTTAAATAGCCTTTTAAATCCGTCTTTCGGTCAGTCAACCACCTGGGGCAGTAGTACACCAATGTTGCCATACGTGACCGAAGAGGAAGACAAAAGATGAGCGACGAAGAAGAAGGGGAAACAGAGGGAGAAAGAGGGAGCTGGGGTTTGGGAAGAGACAACGTTGTAGATGGACGCCTATTTCTATGTGCTCCGAGGATGCTATTAAAAGCAGGCGTGCGTCCGGGGCAGCAAAGTGAATTTCCAGTGAACACAACGACACGACTCATCGCCGAACCTCTCGCGAATTGACGTAGATGGAACTTCTTCCTCCCAAGACGGACAGTCCTCTTTTTTTCGCGATCCTGCAAATATGCAAGTATCTTTTACGTATTTTTTTTTTACTCACCGTAAAATGTCACGTTAAGACCTCCTTTCTTCTCTCAAATGCAAATCACCATTCACTTATGGATTTTTTTTTTAACAATTCTGACTGTGATGTAACCCTTTGCCTTCCAATCCAACATTTAGAACGACTCTGATTTCAGAAAGACACCTGAGTGACGTGAATTTGAGTGAGACATGCAGGATGGATCTATTCGACCGACTGGCTGTGGGGCTGCAACTTGCCGAGAGTTGTGGTTTAAGCACACTCCAACAGGGCATGCAGCATGTCTGGATTCTGCTGCTCCTCTGTCTAATCTGCAGATTAGGTTTCATTTTGGGTTAGTTGGCAAGCACTCAGAACATTGTCACCCTCTCCTCCTCCTCCACCTCTAACCTCTATTTCTAAGGGCCACTTAAGGGGGTTTCCAACACCTCATTACCTGTATCCATCTCAAATCCTAATGTTTGCCATCACTCCATTCATGAACTCTCCTTGCTTTCTTTCCCCTTTCTGCCTATTTAGGAGCTCCATTTCAGCATCTTCTGCCCCTTTTTTCTACTTCCTCTCTTCTGCATGTGACCAAACTATCTCAATCTTGGCCCTCATCTCTAAACTCTCCACGTTGTTTCTCTGATGTGCCAATCTCTAATCCTATCCAATGTGGTTTCTCTCAGGAAAACCTCAGCATCTTCATCTCTTCCACATCCACCTCAGCCTTCTGTCCCGTAGACAGAGCCACTGTCTTTCAACCAGACATCGTGGCTGGTCTCACCTCTTTCCTGTGCACCTTCCTTTTCAGTCTAGCTGCTTTTCTTTTGTAGCAACATACCCATTTTCTCCAACCACGCCTCCTTGCCTGCACTCACTTCTGAGGCCCTTTTTGTACGTTCTCATAAAATGTTGCTGTGGAGATTTTTCTACTCTCTTGAAAATGAGATGAATTGGTTAATTGATTTGGTCTCTTTAGAGCTAATCCTTCAGATCTATACAACAACCATGCATGTGTTGATGTACATTCTTAGGTCACCCATAATTACATATTTTTTTCTCATGAAATCATTATGGTCTCAACAATGTGCATATACAATTTTTTTTTATCATCTCCATTATGTATTTCTCTTACATGAAGAAGTAACACCATTTAATTTGTTTATACAGCTCAGTTAAATTGTTTAGTGTAATTTACTGAAGAAATCTTCAACTGTCAAGATGGCACGCATGTGGCACTGTATTGGTGGCCCAGTACATGTAATGTATTGCATGTTGCATGTTGGAGTTGAACATTGTGAGTTTGAATTCCAATTATACACAATTTCCTACCACTTATAACACAGTTCTCTATTTACAGGTGTATCCCAAATGAAGCACAGCATGTCAGTGCTGTGTGGAGCATTTGGACTGTTCCTTTTCTTTGAGTTACAAATGCTGTGGGTGGTCCTGCTGACTGCACTCTGCTACCTCGTTCTGTTCCTTAGTCGGCACTCTAAGAGCAGAGGCCTCATCCTCTCGGCACTCATCCTCCTCTACTTGTTCGCTGGGTAGGCTATAAGGAATTCTGGACATTGTTAAAGTAGTAAGCAATTGAAATTGTAGCAGTTGTTTTTTAAAAATCATTCTTAATGTCAAGTTACTCCTCCTCTGTCTCTCTGCTTGCTCACTCTGTGCGGCAGGACAGCGACAGTAACTGCATGTCTGAGGCAGTTTGAAAAAAACGTCATGTTAAAACTGACAGTATTTTACTCATCTTTTTTTAAAAACATTCTTTTCTTCCTGTGTTTTCAGAGAGTTGCACCTAATTGACAGGGTGACCTGGAATAAGATAAGAGGTAAAGTTTTCTCTGAAATTCTACATGAATGCTGTAACAGGCTACAAAAATGGTTAGATTTTAGGTGTCTCAACAACCTCGATTGAAGAACTGGATAAAAATTTCAAAAAAATTCAAAGTATTAACATGCTCTAATGAATTTTACATAGTTTCATATTTCTTTAACAAGGATGTACATTATCTTTTTTATCCATTTTGATTGGTTGTCTGATTTGTCTGGAACAGGTACTCAGATGGTGGTGGCAATGAAAGCCATTTCTGTCGCTTTTGACATGGACAGAGGAGCAGTGTCATGTTTACCCTCCCCTCTGGAGTTTCTTGGGTACACTTTCTTCATCGGCACGGTTGTCTTTGGCCCTTGGACCAGCTTATCCACATATCGGGGAGCACTCGATGGAAAGAGACTTGTGAGTATGCGAGGCCATCCATATTTGACTGCTGAAACTTCCCCTTAGTCCTTTGCTCAACAGGGGCTTTGTAGTCACAAATGTATGGAAAAATTAGTCAGTTATGTTGTCATCCCACACGAACCAAGCCAATACACACAAACACAAGGATCATGTAAAGCTTTAACCCATTTTGACAGCCAACAACACTGTTTGATAGCTTTATGGCTCAGGTTAACATGAGACACATGGTAGCACGAGAAACATCTAGTGAGTTGCAGTGATACATTAACCTTCCTTAATTCATTCAGTGACCGAGCTCGTAAGTCAATCTGCTGGAATCTAAAACTATTTTTTTCATTTGAAATAACTAGAATAATTTTAATCCATTTGGGCCTCGTCAAATATCCACAAATCTCTCTGAATTACGAAAAAAAGTATCAATCCAAAGACATTCATAGTGAACTTGTGCATAATTACCATAAAATTCTCGACTTGTTCCTCACCTGTCAACTCAGCTGCTCCGACACTGGTATGGCCTATGTATAAATTTGTCCTGGCTTACAGCCACTGGGGGGCAGTGTAGAATAGAGTAGAATGCTTTTATCGTCAACATAACGTTGTGCAACATAACAAGAGAATCATGGCATAACGAAATTAAGGGTGTAGTGTAGTGAGAAGCGCTTAAGTCTGACAGACATGAGGCGCCGAAGAGGACACTACCAGTAGTTTTGATCTGGATTTTGAACTTTTTCACATCATGCACACACAACAGCACATGGTCAACAAATTTAAAAAATGCACATGATGCAGCTTTAATAGTAAAGGCAATCTATCTGGCCATCCAAGATGGAAACAGAGCAACTGCACATAAGCTTGGCATTGATAAATGATTGGTAAGATGTTGGAGGCGTCATCGGGAGGAGTTAAGTCGATGTAAAAAGACAATCAAGTCTTTCAGAGGACATAGAAGCATATGGCTTTTGTGTCGGTGCTTTGTCTTATTTTGTATTCAGACTTGTTACTGTCTTGTCGGTGTTGTGTCGATGAAGGGCTGCTGATTTTCAGGCACTGTTTGAAAAAAGCTTTAAATTAAAACTACATAAAAAATTTGCGTTTAAATATTTCATGTTATAACATGAAAATCTGCAGCCTATATTCAGATGCGTCTTATATGTTTCTGAAGCATAACTCGTAACTTGGATATGCGCTCTTATCTCAAACAAATGTATGGACCAAGAGAAGGCTTGTGTCTCAAAAAACATGTTGTTGGGTTACTCACATAAGATGGTACGACTGTGCATGAGAGGTTGGATAAGAGAGGGAGAGAACCGGTCCTCAACATCTTCCTCACCAACGCCAGATCCCTGATTGATGAACTCCTTCCCGTCGACAGGTCACGGAGGCAAGATTGAGATGCTTTGGTCATGTGCAGAGAAGAGATAGTGGTAGATACTTGCTTGATAGATACTTGCAGAGAATTCTGGAGATGGAGCTACTAGGTAGGAGGAAAATAGGTAGACTGCACCTAAGGTTCATGAATAAAGTGCAGAAAGACATGAGGGTAGCTGGTGTGTCAGATGATGATAGCATGAGAGCATTCAAAAAAGGAAGAGGAGGAGGTGACAATTTAGTTACATGTTGATATTTATTCACTGCTTGTCATTAAGGCAATGTCTTTTTTTTTCTATTGTGCCTCCATCCTCTGGAACTAATACAAATGACCACTTGTAAATAATACGTATTTGTTTGGAGGCTTTGATTTCACAAACCCCGTGTTTTTTGCAATAAAAGTATGGAGGACGAATGGCAAAGCTCCTTAGCTGTGACAGGAAGTCCTAGCATCTGCTCTTTTTCAATGAGGAAAATGGAGGGATTGTACAGGGGAGACTGAGGTGTCACAGAGGGTGATTGGGGTGGCAGAGGCTGTGTTCCTCCGCAGTTGCTGCACGTATGTGTATGAGTGAATGTAGCAAATCAAATTTATTATATTATGTGTGTAATGTGTTTGCCGTGTGACTTAAATAAATGTAGTGTCGCTGATGCACTTGTGGGATGTTCCCCTTTATTTGACAAATTGCTGTGAGCAACTGCAAACAGAAATTGGTAGCCTGCAGAGGATGAATTGTATGAATTGCACCAAAACTATTTTTTGCACCATTCACTGCTACTGTACTCTCAAATTTCTCTCCTCTGATGCAGATATTATTTGTTTTTCACCTGTCAGGATTTCATTTTATTGAAACAAAGGGCTTCTGCAGTGAATTGCACAGGAGGAGGATCACACCCATCTCCTGCAGAATTGCTATCAAGAGATTCTATTCTATTCTATTCTATTCTATTCTATACAGTTACATACTCAAATGGTCAAAAATGGTCTTACCTAAGGAAGAAATGAACTTGTGCAAATGCAAAACTCAATAAGCAAGTTGTTCCAATAGTCCAATAGTGCTGTAGCTTCAAACATACAGTACTATGTAATGGAATCAGAGGGCTAAGTGAAGCCTTGGGAGGTTAATTTTCATACAAACAATCCATCATTTCTCACAATTCAAGCCCGTTGTTTCTCCAACACTGCACATTTAGTGACTCTTTTGAAATATGTTTTGTTATCTAGAGTTGGTCGTGGCTGAAGAGCTCATCTCTCTGTTTGCTGAAGAGTCAGCTGTGTTTATTGGTCTCCACTTGTGTTGCTCCGTACCTGTTTCTTCTTTTCATCCCTGTGGAGGAAAGTGAATTCACCAACAGGTAAAAAAAAAAAGAATAGTCAATCTCAGTTTTTTTCCCTCTGTAGGGCATCACGTACATCACATTAAAATGAAAATATGCCTCCTGTTTTGCATGCTTTTATGATTGGTTTGTATGGAAGCTGTCACCTTACTGCAGCATTGATGGATTGAAGTTGCTTGCATGATTCAGTCTGGTCAGTGATGTACCATGTACAGCCACAGGTATGTGGACATCCAACCACAGAATATTGTGAGGTTGTCGTATCACAAACCAATGCTCATTCATATTGCGTTGCCAATAAAACTTCAAATTCAAAAAGAATAATTTTCTATGGTTTGTCTGTAATACATTCTCTGAGATTCCACTACACTTGTACTAGCACGTAACATATCAATTGTTTTTACTATACTGTAGAAATGACATATAAACCATATGCAATTTGCTCTGCTGATACCACACATACTAAAAATATTCCTAAATAGACAATCAAGTTTTCAGATGCAATTGTGTGGAAGGCTTCTGGCCGCAGTCTCTGTGGATTTAAAGCTTATATTGCAAACATGTATTGTTTTTGTCTTTCAATTGGGATGTCTGACATGTAAATGGTTTATTTCACAGGTGGCTGCATGCCTATGAGAATGCTATGTCATTCCACTTCAGTAACTACTTTGTTGGCCACCTTAGTGAAAGCACCAGCATGCTTGCTGGCGCAGGCTTCACTGAGGAAAAAGAAAATATCAAATGGTGAGTTTTGTGGTTGATGCTTCTCATTTCCTTGGTTGAAAAAGTGCAAGAATATCTGAATTGCCTTCGTGAAATGAGCACACAGCGTAGCATATTTGTCCGTGCTGCCAAATATTTTACAGATATTTTATGTGACAAAGCCCAATGCAAGATTCCACCACTGTCCCGCTGGCACCATCAAATCTAAATTAAACTCTGAGTGTAATGCATTATACTTCTACATCTTTCTCATTACTGTTAAGTTTCAAGGATGGTTGCTGTTGTCTGCTGGAGACTTTTCTGGGCGACACTGGGCAAAGTTTGGGTACACCCTCGACAAGGGAGCCAACCCGGTGTCCTCTTCCTCCTCTTTCTTTGGCTGTTCCTTTTAGATGCTACCACAGCACATCATCCTTCTATGCCCTCTTCTTTCCTTTGAATCATCAACTGAAATACCCACTGCTGTCATGTCTTTCTGCACAACATTTATGAACCTTCTCTGTAGTCTACGTTTTTCCCTCCTATCTGTTACCTCCATCTTTAACATCCTCTGTCTGACTTTACCACCAAATTACTCCACGTTAACAATCCTGTTTAATCCGTTTACTCTCAAAGAAAAGCACATCTTCATCCACCCATGTCAACCTGCTTGCTGTCTTTATTTCACCACTATTGTGCTCTGGCCATTACAAGGGGTTATGTTGCAGTTCCGTTCCCACAACGTCACTGAATTTCAACGGAAGTCAGAACTCACTGTTTTAACTTAAGCCAATGCCGGTTGCACTTTCACCTCTTTGTGAATGCTTCATGATGTCCACTTAGTTTATTAACCGGTGACAGGAGGTGACGCTGACTTCCTTTGCTGCCAATGCTCCCGACAAATGATGCTGTATTCATTTTCACATCTCTGCACAAGTAGTGCCTGTCATATAGGTATACTGTACATAGTCATTTTAACATTTGTCACTGACATTTACTGTAGACATCTTATTTTTCTACATGGTGGTTTTTACCAGCAGGCCAACAACCCTAAACATAAAGCCAGGGCTACAATTGAATGGCTCATGTGTAAGAATGGCCCAGTCAAACACCTAAACTCAATCGAGAACCAGTGGCAAGATCCAAAAACAGGTGCTCTCAAACGCTCTACATCTAATCAGAATGAGCTTGAGCTGTTTAGCAAAGAGGAATGGACAAACATTTTAGTGTCTTTGTTTACAAAGCTGGTAGAGACATCCCTTTGAAGACTTGCTGCTGTAATTGCAGCTTAAGGTGGTTCCACAAAGTATTGCCTCAGTGGGGCTGTATGCTTTTGCAGAATGCACTTCCCAGGTTTTTTTTTTCTTTTTTCAAAGTACCAGTAAAATCATATGTAATTTCCTTTCCACTTCACAATGGTACACCACTTGTGTTGATCTTTTAAATAAAATTCCTATAAAATATGTTTACGCTTGTGATGTGAAAAGTTCAAGGAATATGAATACCTTTGCCAGCCACTACCGTATTGACTCTAAAATAAGTCAATCCTGAATATAAGATGTCCCTCATTTCCCAAGACAGATTTTTGGAAAAAGCCTTTTTGAAGACAAAATTCATAATGGTGAACATTTTATTTAAAAATTGTAATAAAACAGTAATAAAAGATATAAAAACATCTTAATCTGAACATCTTTACGTTAACATTCGAATAAAACACAACGCTGTTTTAACAGTCTGTTTAAAGGTGGCAAAGCAACCACAAACTTGCAGCCTTTCACATTTTCCATAGCTTAACCATTCGTGACTAGTGGTTAAGTTATGGAAAATGTGAAATTTTATAGACTAGCGACTAGTATATAAGATTTGACATAGAGGAATAATCGAACATGCCTTTGAAGGCAACTAACAAAAGAAAACATTAGTGGAAACAGTTAACCTTTTTCTCCCTGTCATCTAGGACTGTCTATTCCTCAACAGCAGCATCCTCTGGCTCTCTGGGTTCACTCTTTCTATTCTCCTCTGAGTCCCTCACACCCAAACTTAGTGCATCCCCCTGTCTACTCTCCCTCTGTCCAATCTCCCTTTCACAGAGCCAACATACTGCAGGGCTCTTAATTAGGGTATTATCACCTGCCAGGAGCCGCTCTGTGTATTTTTTATGCAAGTTATGCTTGAATTGTTTGATGACGATCAGATCCAACACCTGGAGCTGCTCATCATCCCGCCTAGAATGACCACTCCATCTACGATCATTTGGCGCAGTGTTTTTTCACAGGATCAGTCAAGTATTCGTGGAGGGAATCTATGTTTTCCAGCAATGTACTCAGAAACTTGCCTGTCGATTTCTTGGAATCTGTAATTTTTTTGGGCCACAAGATGCTTTTCGCTGAGTGTTCTTTCCGAGCGCGACTTCTTCGCATGTCATATTCTGTGACACTGTATGCTTTTGTTGCTTGAACATTTTTACATGCCTCGGCAGCATTCACTACAATTCACCGCCAGAGAGGGAGAGACATGGTGGCAAAGCGGTTTAATTTAAAGCCTCATCCTCAAAGATAAGACAACCCCACTTTTTCACAGAGGATTTCTGAGGCAAAAACATTGCCCTCTATTCAGAACAATACGGGTATATACAGAAATTTTATAGCTCTTCTCATGTTAGGGTGATGACTGGTCTCCCCCTGTGTGGTTGACTAAATCCTATCTCTCTCCTTGACAACATTTTAGGACATTAAGCACAACTTCAGTTCAGAGCTCTCAGGGTATTCTGTTCCTTTTTCATTTAATGTAAGACAGTCCAAATCAAATCACTGAGGTCTGAGTTTGCTGCAATTAAGTTCATCAGAGGATGTGGCAGGTTTTAGTTATTCATTGTATGTGAAATATTTTCACACTTTGTATTTGTTGTGCTTTAACAAGAAGGTTGAGGTTTTTGTATTAGAAAGATATGAAACAAAATTGTGCACAAGAATAATCCAAAACAATCAGAAACCACAATTGAAGTGATGAGATTTTCATGATAATAAATGGGTGTCTATCATAATGGGGCGAAAGATGCAATCTTACGGCATACATGGTGGATTTGGTAATACAAACATTACCAAAACAGCTCAAAGCTCAGCAAAATAAATATTGACATATGTCTAATGTGACAAAATATTCTTTGTTGTGCAGGGATATGACAGTCGTGAAGCCACTCAGTGTGGAGTTTCCTCGATCCATGGTGATGGTAGTGACATCTTGGAACATTCCCATGTCACACTTTCTCAAGAACTGTAAGCATCCTCCCAGCAGAGCACAGCAATTTGGATTCTTGATGGATTTTTTGTTTATACAAGTACAGACAAGCCCCCAAAGAAAATTTGAGTAACTTAGAGGAGTTGCTTGATCTGTCTCATACTTGCTTGCATTTTCAGCAGATGCAAAGCATTTGTAGTTGACTGTCTTGTTCCACCTTGTAGGGGGTTTACAATATTGCACATTGCGTGTAAACCGTCAAAATGAAAAAAAGTGTATTCGAAAGACAAAGAAAATAAGTGTATTTCAAAGACAAGACATTTGAAAGAGAGACAAATATTCCCCAACTAAGTACCCTGGTTACATGTCGCTGTCAGAGCGTTGAGGGCTAAGGTGGGGGGGACAGGGAATCCCACAGAACGGTGGAGTACAGGCATAAAGGCTGTTCAAATTACAGCGGGTAGAGGCCCATATTGGGGAAAACAACCACCACTCCATGTGGCAAGCCATCCTGAATGTCATAGATATCTAAATTTGCAGATTACACAACTATGGTAGGACCAATTTGCAACAAACATGAGGAACCATACCCGGGGAGGTCCAGTGCCAACTACCTGAGCACCAGAAAGAATGAGGAAATCATCACTTATTACGAGGAGTCAAGGCCCACAGTATACTCAGGCCTGAACATTGATAGTGGGGAAGTGTAATGCATTATGAATTTCAAGTTCCTTCGGCTGCCCAGCTATGGACTGGCAGGACTTTGAACAACACTCACATCATCAGAAAAAATCTGCAGCATCAGCTCCTCCCGACAATTCTGATATGGGACAAAGTCTCCCTCCCTTTATTGAATGACTTCTCCAGATGCCAAGAGAGGGTTCCTTACTTAATGATGCACTGTGGTACCCTTGCTGCTCGCCAGTAGAGAGTAAATAGTTTTGGCAGGTCATTAAGATTGGTCATTGGCAAATCATCCCCCACTCCTGTGCCAGGTCAAGAATTACTTGAGCTGACAAACCACAAAGATCCAGAAGGGCCTCACCCACCTAGACTTGTCTGTCACCAGACTCCCCACTGGCAGGCACAGAGTCACAATAGCAAATGTAGCTTCTTTCCCATGGCTGTGATGAGATGTCAATAGCACCATATCAGACTTCTTCGGCTTTGTCAGTCCCCCGTGTGCAGTTGTCAAGATTACTGAAAGCTTTTAAACTAGTCGGTATTTCATATGGATGTAATAAATGCATGTGTTATGTATGTGTAACACATGCAACACTCAACACTTTGTTTTGATAAGAGTAAGAATTCTTTATTGTCACTATAACGCTGTGTTCAATAAAATTGTGAAAATACATTAGGTAGCTCCACATTATGACTTAAGCAGCAAGTAGAAGAATTTCCAGTAGCAGATCTAGGACTTGACTCTTGCACATATTAGTGTAAATGTGTACATGGATAGACTGTTTGTACTTTGCACTGTAACTGCCATATCAAACAAAGTGTCATACTTGCACCAACATACAATAAAGCTTATTTTATGTCTAAACTTTGCAGCCAAGGCAACTGTTAGAGGTATCAAGAGGTTGATCAAGGTTATGTCATCAGTTCCAGTATTTAATCGGGATGATGAAGTTAATTCGTGATTTGTTAATCCAACATTTGAAACTTGAATTAACATGCATAATTAGCATTGACTGTTTGTACTTGAACAGATGAATTTGACACCAATTTTGTCTTGTGACTTTGTCCCCCAGATGTCTTCAGAAATGCCATGAAGCTTGGGACCTTTCCAGCTATCCTGCTGACGTACACAGCCAGTGCTCTACTGCATGTCAGTAAAATGTCACATGCACTTGCTAATGAGCTAACAGCTTTGTAGTCCTCAACTTTTTTGCTGTGTTTTGGTACATCATCAATTTTGATTATCATAATTATGTACTCACATATCAATCACAGTTCTAACACAGGACCACTCTTGCAAGTTCTCCATAAAAGTGTCTTATTCAAGGTTAGCACACTGAACTGCTAACTACTTCTGTGG
The DNA here is from genome assembly GCA_900312935.1 of Carapus acus. Lineage (NCBI taxonomy): Eukaryota > Metazoa > Chordata > Actinopteri > Ophidiiformes > Carapidae > Carapus > Carapus acus. The sequence goes on from OMPJ01041115.1 coordinate 32,869, forward strand.
TTTCTAAAAGAGTGGCCCACTGCCCGTCACCTATTTAGAATAGATCAAATGAAGAGATATGGAAGTCAAAAAGCCTTTAAACAGTGAACATCACAAGAGGTTCCCCTAAGCACCATTAATTTTTCTCCAGAGAGAGTTAACCTAAAGTTACAGTTATAAAAAAAAAAAAAAAACATTCAAAAAAATCTGTTCCCAAAATTGTCTCTACTGTATATGTCCTAAGATGGAATGATTGCCCAGGTGAAGGTGAATTTTCAAACAGGACCTTAAGTGATGACATGTCAATGGTCAATGCTTGCTATCTGGAAAATTGTGCATTTTAGGGATTTATCACATTTAGTAGAAGCATAACCTTTTGGAGGTCAAACATGTCCCCCTACACGCAGAAATGGCTGAGTTTTGAGCCACAGAAAATCATGCAGCACTGTGTTTGTCAAATTCTTTGTTCTTTGAGAATGAAATTGCCATAGTATCTCAGAAAAATTTCGAAAAATACAGGTACATCTCTCTGGACTAAGCCAGGAGATTTTATATAACTTTCATGGGTATGCATGAAATGCTGCCCGAAGAGTTATTTGTCAAATGCCCAAAAACCAATAAGAGATCTCTTATGAGACCGGTCACCACCTTGATCAATGCAGTTTCAAAGAATTTGGATATTTTAAGGTGGTGCCAGGGGAAAGCGTAAGGAGGCATCATCACTTGGTGATGGGTAAGTTGAGCTTGGTAACTTGTTGAATGGGGAAGCAAGTGAAGGCAAAGTGAAATCTGAAAGATAGGGTACAATGAGGGGGACTGTGGCACTACAGTATAGGAAGGCGTCAGGTGTGACAGAAAGGTATGTGAAGTTGTGCAGAACATTTGTGAGGAAAATATGGCCTGACAAAATGGTCAGGAGTGTGGTCAGACTGATTTCAAAGATGGGGCAGGGCAGTATCAGGGATCAGCTGTGAAATGGTAATGATCAGGTTGATAGATAATGTCAGGAAGGACTCCCTGTGGACAATGTTTGCAGATGACATTCTGATGTAGTTAGGGGAGCAAACAGATGGAGGACAACCTGTAGAAGTGGAGATATGTATTTGAGAGGGTAGGAATGGGACCCAGCAGAAAAAAGACAAAGTATATGGGTAAAGTTGTACGAATTTCTTGTGTGGAAAAGGTAGTTTGTCTTCAAAGAAAAAATTATAAGGCACACTCAGCTCGTCACTGATGATGTTGATGATCTTAAGTCAACCACCGCTAATTATCATAGGGGTGTTTGCGTTGCTATTGAAGAAAGGCAGGTAGAGCTTGTCAGACCATCATCATACATCCCAGAGAGTAATCTCTTGGTATAGTATTTTTGTGTTTTGTATTGTTGTACTATTGAAGTGCTGGAGATGGGCTGAAGAGACATTTTACTAATGTGAGGTGGATATAAGGTTGCAATGTGGTTAAGGAGACATGAGTTGAGGGATTGTGTCACATGCTGAATAACTTCTTAACGCTGTGTGCAGGGTCTAAGTTTTCACCTTGGAGCTGTTCTGCTCTCACTGGGCTTCATCACCTACGTTGAACACGGTACGAACAACATTCCCTCCTCTTATCTATCTCAATGCAGTGCATCAGTGTTATTTTTATGTTGAAAAGAAAAGTGAAGAGTTCGTTAGCAAAAACGGATATCTCAGTTTTTTATTGTGAACTATTGGTAATAACTTTAATAGCTAGGTTTATTTGTTTCAACAAAGGAAAAATAACAGAACAAAAATGCTGTGTTATCTAACTTAATAGTAAAAATGGGTTTTCGCATTAGAATAGATATTTTGTTGACAAAAGCAAATATCTCCACCATTTGTTTTTTGAAATCCAAATTAACCGGTTGCACATTCATTCAGAGCCATATAGAGGATGTTTGTATTCCATGGCACTAGAGATGTCTGATAATATCGGCCCACCGATATTATCGGTCCGATATTAACATAAAAATGTAATATCGGTATCGGATTTTTTGCTTTAAAACCGATAAAATAAAAACCGATAAAAATACAATAATGCTTGCGTTACACTGAAATAGTGCCCATGCGCTCCTGAAGCGTTTACCGGCGCACATATCGGTATCTGCTATTATCGGTATCGGTAAATTGAGAGTTGGACAATATCGGCATATCGGATATCTTCAAAAAAGCCAATATCGGACATCCCTACATGGCACTAATTAAAATTCATTACTTTTCAAACAAATATGTTAAGTTCATATGAGTTTCATCGAAACTTTTATGTACATAAACATAAAAAAAAACATAAAAACATTGAAACAACATAGAACAGTGAACAATACATAACAGTGCCATCCATCCATCCATCCATCCATCCATCCATCCATCCATCTTCTACCGCTTATCCGGGGCCGGGTTGCGGGGGCAGCAGTCTCAGAAGGGAAGCCCAGACTTCCCTCTCCCCAGACACCTCCTCTAGCTCCTCTGGGAGGACCCCAAGGCGTTCCCAGGCCAGCTGGGAGACATAGTCCCTCCAGCACGTCCTGGGTCTTCCCCGCGGGGGCCTCTTCCCAGTTGGATATGCCCGGAATACCTCCTTAGTGAGGCTTCCGGGAGGCATGCGGTTTAGATGCCTGAACCACCTCAGCTGGCTCCTCTCGATGTGGAGGAGAGGCAGCTCTACTCTGAGCTCCTCCCGGGTGGCAGAACTCCTCACTCTATCTCGGAGAGTGCGTCCCGCCACCCTTCGGAGGAAACTCATTTCGGCCGCCTGTACCCGAGATCTTGTCCTTTCGGTCATGACCCAAAGTTCATGACCGTAGGTGAGGGTAGGAACGTAAATCGACCAGTAAATCGAGAGCTTTGCCTTGCGGCTCAGCTCCTTCTTTACCACGACGGACAGGTACATCGACCGCATCACTGCCGCCGCTGCGCCGATCCGTCGGTCGATCTCCCGCTCTATTCTACCCTCACTCGTGAACAGGACCCCAAGATACTTAAACTCGTCCACTTGAGGCAGGATCTCGTCTCCGATCCGGAGGGTGCTAACCACCCTTTTCCGGTCAAGAACCATGGCCTCCGATTTGGAGGTGCTGATTTTCATCCCCGCCATCTCGCACTCG
>OMPJ01041118.1:0-13912 GCA_900312935.1 Carapus acus
CGAGATGAAAGTGGCCGGAAAGAATAGGCAGCCACAACTATGTGACAAATCTGACAACACGGGGACGACTGGAGCAACTGCCAGAGGACAGAAGGGCAGACAGACAGACAGACAGACAGACAGACAGACAGACAGATGGACACACACACACGCACCAACACACACACCCACACACACACACACACGCACACACACAACCAACAGACAAGTGGATGGAAAAGTTGGCAACAGAAATTTCCCATTCTGCTGCTAAACTTGGAGCAAATTCATCTGTATGGGAAGAGCAGCACTGTGTGTGTGTGTTTCTGTTTCTGTTTCTGTTTCTGTGTGTGTGTGTGTGTGTGTGTGTGTGTGTGTGGAGGAGTATGCGTGAGATTTTGAAAGTGTGTACATGAGCAAATGTGTGTGAGTGTGTGTCACTGGCCTGCTCCACAGTGAGCGGGGTGGAGATCTCCTCCCCCCTGAGGATCATGGAGCGATGGGTCAAAACTTCGGCCAGCTGATCCGGGTTCAGTCCCAGCAGGTCCGAGGTGCGACCAAGAGCTGAGCGGAAAACATGCATGCTGTTACGCACGCCCAGATAAACACACACACGCACTCAGAGCAGAGGAGGAGGAGCAGGTGAAACCCTCTCACCTGCTTTGGAGGAGATCTGAGCTCCTCCAGCTGTCATGAACTCAATATTCCCGACATGCAGGATCCCGGCAAGGAGACGCAAGATCTCGGCAATGTTCTCCTCTCTGAACTGCATCGTTCGCATGGCATTCTGGGTAACACAAACACATCATAGCCCACAGGGGAACCCCAGTTTCAGCATCATGTACTGTATGTGTATGTGAGTGTGAGTGTGAGTGTGTTATATACCAGAACATCATGGAAAGTGCCTTTGTCGTTGATTGTTTGCTCGCCCACACAATTTGACTGCCTGAGGTAGTAGAATCCATCAGCATGACTCAAGCCAAACATCTCTGTAACACACACACACACACACACACACACACACACACACACACACACACACACTTAATCAGCTGATGGACCTTAACGAGCGGTTATCCTTCTCAGCCAAGTGCGCTATGCTTGGAGTGTGCCCTTTGTGTGTGTGTGTGTGTGTGTGTGTTTGTGTTTGTGTGTGTCACCTCTCTGTTGGTTGTTGGCTCCTGCTAGCAGAGCATAGAAGATGTGGTAGTTTCGCTCCCCTGGGTTCTGCCTGACCACACGGTTCTGTGGGGAACCGAGGAAGAGTCGAGTGCTCAGTAAGCTGCAGTACACACACGCACGCACGCATGCATGCACACACATGCATGCACCCACACGCAGACACTCACCTTCTCCAAGAGGTCTGTGATCAGAAAAGTGTCAGTCAAGGAGAACAACAGCAGCAGCAGTGGAAGGACAATCGCACAGACACAGTCACAGACACGCACAAGCACGGATCTTTCCTTCCACTCTTTGAGTCAAATTAGGAGCCACACACATCCTGAGACACTGCGCCAGAATTATTATTCATCAACACGCTAAAGCACTTCTAAGTGATTTCAAAACCACTTTGTAGCACTTCCTGTTTCCCTGTATGAGGTGTGCCTGGAGAAAGTAGGCAGAACGCTGTGCTCCAGCTGAGGAGGAGGAGGATACAGTCCACGATACAGCCGCCCTGGATGTTTCCCCTCTGACTGAAGTGCAGCTGGACGAACTTCCCGAAGCGGCTGGAGTTGTTGTTGTAGACTGTCTGAGCATTTCCAAAGGCCTCCATGATGGGACTAGGGACAAGAAGGATAGGAGAAAGGAGGACAGGAGAGGGAGGCAGAGAGAGGAAGAGGAGCATTATTTTTTTCTCTCTCATTCTTATTCCTTTTGTACTGGAATTCAGCACCTTAATTTCATTGCACAATGCAATTGCTGTAAAGACAATAAAAGATTCCTGATTCCTGATAAAAGAGAGGAGGAGATGATGGAGAGAAGGTGGAGAAGAGGGAAATAAGGCAGAGTAGGGGACGAAAGGAGAGGAGAGCCGATCCACCAATGAGGCCTGAAGGCCCCCTACAACACTGCTGATAAAGGATGACGATGATAAAGAGAAATATAGATAATATCTACATAGTTTCACCGATCTCTTTGCTGCTCGTGTGTATCTGCTCACTGGGACAAGGCGTACACATGGAGGTGTGTTTGTGTTGCTACACCCCAGCTCTGAACCCACGCTCAACCACGGCGAGGCTTTGCGTCTCACCTGCTCTCCAGCAGCGACTCCTCCACATGGGACGTCCGGTCCCTGGACGAGAGCTCCAGGCAGTGCTGGCTCATGGCCGACAGGAAGCGCAGGATCAGCTTGGTGCTCTCCGTCTTCCCGGCGCCGCTTTCGCCACTAATAGCACAACAGCAGGTAACAAATGGCAGAAAAAGCCATGAATAATACAGCATGTAGTCATGGGATATAGCATGTAGCGATATCATAGATCATGTAGTCAGATGATATAGCATGTAGCAATATCACGAAGCATGTGGTAATATTATGTAGCAAGTAGTATTAAAATTAAGTATTTAGCAATATGATACAGCATGTTTTAGTATGGTGACGCTACTGTGATACCGAGCCACTTGAGATACCACTATTAAGGATTTTCCCTACTGTGAGGATTCATCACAAACCTGATCTTTTCAGCTTAAATTGCACAATCTAAATGTATTTCAATGGACTGTGGCTCTGTCTCATTCCACTCCTGCTTGCTGCTGGCTCTAGGTTGTCAGCAGTTTCAGACACGAGCGACACACACAGGGCTGTTTCAAGGATTTTGGGGGCCACAGATGATGGCCCCCAACTATGGCCCAAAACTACTTTATTTAATGATTTATGGCCCATCTGCCCAGCCAAAGCCTACAGGAATCACATCACAGACATACCGTTAAAGTTGTGTTAATTCAATCACACTTTATATCAATAAACAAAATTTGACAGAACAAAAACTGCTGTTGCATATACTGTGTTGAAATTTGAACATTTGCAAAAAAACAAACAAACTGCGCTGTAAGAAAGAGAAAGAGAGAGAGAGAGAGAGAGAGAGAGAGAGAGAGAGAAAGACAGAGAGACAGAGAGAGAGAGAGATGCACAGATGCACTCAGTAATAGTGACAAGGTTACAATTCAATTTAGCCTATATAAACTGTACGCAGGTATGTGTAATAATGAACACGGCATGCGGTTCTGGAGAAGGTCCCAGACACTTTGGTGTCATCACAGAGGCGAAATGTCAACACTTCAAATAAAACACTGCCATCTTATGCTGAAAAAGGTCACAAACAATATACAAAGAGAGCAAGTTATTTAGTAATTCAAAAATCCACCATAAATATAAGTACATACACACATAAAAGGTTAACCTTTCGGGTTGATTTACTAAATTAACTTTACTACTAAAACTGCAGTTTCAGTCCTGGCTTCAGCAATGGCAACCACAATGTCCTCCATGTCCAAAGACTGGCGAGCATCACGCTAAATTGAAGTAAGCGCCAGTCCTGTGAGCCTTTCTTGGCACATAGTGGACCTCATATAAGTTTTAATCCGCTTCAAAGCTGAAAAGCTCCTCTCAACTGAAGCCACTGACACAAGGGGCATCATGTTTAGACGCGTGGCAGTGCTTAAATTACTGTACAAATCCAGCAACTTCTCACCGTAAATGTCATTAAGCTTGTCAAATGGACAGGTGGCTACATGGTCTGGAAAAGTGAGGAGAGATGAATCCACTCTTTAAGATATGATGGTGCCTGATTATTGAGCGCCTTGCGTCACGGTGATAGACAGAAATTTGAAATTTGCCAGCTGTAGGAATCACTAACTTGGCTTGCTGTCAGCGACTAGTGGGAGGGGCTCCCTTACCTTAAGGGGTATCCTGACAGTGTGTCATTGCACATAACTGCATTGTCTATCACAGTAATTAAAGGGGCGCTCACACAGTTTGTCATTGCATTCTATTTATTCATTCTTATTCTAACAGTCTTAGGGCACCTATTCAGTTTGAGGCCCCAGACAATTACCTACGTTGCCTGCCTTGATGCGACGGGCCTGGACACACATGACAAAAAGGCCTTTCAGACCTCGAGGTCCACATAAAGCTGTCGTGGGAATATGGGGCTGTAGTTCACATTGTGAACGCTAGAGGACACCCTAGACGATGGAAAGACTGCCGCCTGCTCTGCTTAGCTCGGCTCGGCTCAGCCCTAGTGGTGTGCGATACAGCATATTTTGGTATCGATCCGATACTAAGCATTGACGAGCCAGTATCGCCAATACATAAACTTTTCAATAAATAAGGTAGATGCTTCATTGACTTGCTAATTCTCGATTACTTTTCATGACCTCAAGTGTTTTGAGTGACAGTGCCTTTTTTTAAATGACTAAAAAGTTAAAACCCAGGACTGAATTAGGACAAAGTACATAATTAAACAGAAAATGCCTTGTTATCAAAATATTTTCAGAAAAATATTACGGTAAATACAAAGTGCCAAAGTCATTTAAATTACAAATTGCAGTGGGGTAAATGTATCATATCGAAGCCTTGGCATAATCTATACTATTTGAGTGAGCTTTGGTGATAAATCAACAGTTTCACTTTGTTACTTTCAACACCCTAACCCCGGGGTTCCCAAACCTTTCTATGCCAAGGCCCCCTAAACCACATTAGCCTCTGCCCAGGGACCCCCTTGGCAAACCCTCATGACAATGACCTCATGACGTCACGAATGACAATTTTAAGTTATATTCTATAATAATTCGAATATATTCTATTTCTATTATATTAATTTTAAAAATATACTATTTAATTTTTTTCATATTTGCACTTTTTTGTCATCTTCCCTCTGATTTCCTGAGGCCCCCCTAGCGCCCCGTGGCAGGCCCCCAGGGGGCCACAGACCCTACTTTGAAAACCACTGCTCTAACCTGCCTGGATGCTCTCTGCCATGCTGGAGTGCCTCGGCCTCTGGACCAGTTTCCATGTGCTGCCCCCTGGTGCTTAGGAGGACCATGACGTAACATAACCACACAAGGGAACTCTGCACTTTGAAGAGTGCATACTGAGAACACAAACACACACACACAAACAAACACACACACCTCTTGGCTGTGACTACGGCGGCTGCTGTCCAGCGTGGACTGACGTGGGCACAGCGCGGTGTGAACACTTGCTGACATTTAACACCAACCTGGCAACCCTCGGCCGTGCGGCGCCAGCGTCACGGTAACCATGTTAATTATCAACCCCAAAAGCCTGCGAGCAGCTGCTGACAGACACCACAGCAGACAGAGAGAGGCCTACTCAGGGAGACAGAGGCCCTCGGAGCCATGAATCCACCCCTCGACCTTTGGCGATGAAGAGCGGGACGATGAGAAAGTGTGGAAAACACTCTGAACTACATAAGCAATTGGCCCAGGAAAAAAACCTTCAACGGGTAAGCGAGGGGTGCGTGGGGGCAGTTCCCTAAGTGTAAAACGGCACAAAACCAAGGAACTCAACAAAGCCCAAACGCTGTTCATCGTCGCTTGCTTATGGAGAAGTTTCCACAACCAATGTCCCAAAGCGCAAAAACAGCTACAAACATGAAATGTTGTTGATCATGCTCCTATTTGGACCCACACGGATCATCGAGAGCACATGTTCCAGCAGCAGAAGCTGAAAGGTTCCTTTGGCCAGAGGAGTCTGAAAAGAGCAGAAGGAAATGTCCGCCAACGCACCGGAGACCTCGCCAGGTACTTCTAGGGCTGCCAACCAACCACCCACACACACACAGACACGCACACACACTTCTTAATGGGGTGTAATGACGAATGAAGGCTGACCGCAGCCCAGCCATGGTGCTTTCACTGGAGGAAGTGCTGCAACTGGTCCGGCTCAGAGCCTAGAGCAGTGGCCGGGCCAGGAACCAGGCTGCTGCATTGGAGTGGGACAAAGGATTGATGGACAACAAATCCGAGTCTGAATAAAAGTAAGAATCGTTTACTGTCACTATGACACTGTTTCCAACATTGTGAAAAGGCGTTTGGCAGCTCCATATTATGGTAATAGTGGCGGTCTAGCAGAAAGTAACATAGTAAGTATAGACAGAAGATTGCACAAAACCTGCGGCTTGTATTAAAGAACTATACAAAACTGCGGTGTAAAGTGACTCACGCACGTAAAGTGGCAGTTGCAGTGGCATGACAGTCCTCAGCTGCTTCCTCTGTAGGCCCTTTTTCAATTGTTCATCAGAACTTGAGTTGAAAGTTGAGACACACAATCAGGACCCATCAGAGGATTGCACTTGGTGTGTGTGTGTGTGTGTGTATGTGTGTTTGCCTCATTTAAATAGCTGACCACACACGGCAGACCGGATCCGGAGGGTCTGTAACTTTAACTCATTTAAAAAAGAGGCAGCCGGCCAGCTTGACTTGAGGGACACACGCACACACACACACACACAAACCCCCCACTCACACACTCAGCAGGGTGCTGGCCCTGAAGCAGAGCCCCCCACATTGAGGATGGGGTCCCACAAGGCTGTCAGGCAGGGTGTGTGTGTGTGTGTGTGTGTCTGTGTGTGTCTGTGTGTGTATGTATGTGTTTGACATCTCTGTGATTACAAAAGCCACACAACATACTAACACACTGATGTGTTGTCAAAAGCCCTCTTGCTCTCTGGTATGCATGTGTGCGTGTGTGTTTGGGTCTTGGGCCTGCGGGCTTGGCTGACCCCACATGCTTGTGTAATTAACAGGGCTGCAAACAGGGCCCCCCCCCACGGAGGTCAAGGGTCATGGATGACCGTTGGGGGTCAGGGGCTACGCAGGGTTAACACTCTCACAGGCTCTGTCATTTCATCACACACACACATTTACACACACACAGCTCAGGATTTAAACTGGCTGTTATTGCTGGATGTGAGAATGTGTGTGTGCACGAGTGGCGGGGAGGGTGTCAGTTACCTGGGCTTCTGGTGAGTTCTAACACATTCTGCCTGCTGCACTAACTGTGTTTTATAGTACCACTCACCCTCTATACTGCAGTATATTGTACATCATATATTGCTGCTGCACCACACTACACACTGCATGACACTACCTATATTAGGGCAATTCATCTTCAGTATCAAGTGAGCCAAAAATGCCAGTCTTTTTCATATCACACACATCTCATGAGGGCCATTGAAATGTTCAGGCAGCCGGATTCGGCCCGAGAGCTACTTGAACGGCCCTGACCTTAACTAATGTGCTCCATCACACCACACAGTATTATAGTATACCACCATATACTACACCATATTGCAGAATACTGCACTTCACTGCATTAGTGTGCTCCACCATACCACTTTACTACACCAATTCTTCTCTATACTACACTACCATATACTTCATTTCACCACATTACACTACCATATACTACTCTGCACTACATAATACTGCCATGTATTACACAATACTACCACACATATACTCTGTGCTACACTTGCACAACAGCATTCGAAATAACAACAAATGTTGATACATCTACGTTGTTACACACTGACCTCTTAAACTCCACATCCAAAATACACACACACACACACACACACAATATACACACACACACACACACACACACACAGGGGGTTTGGAGGGCAGTAAAGCACTTGGAAAACGCACACTCAACGCCTGAATGTCTGTTTATTGCTTTATTGCGCACAGGCTGGATGGGGTAGATGCAGGAATAGACAGCAACGTTGGAAGTCTCTCTCTCTCTCTCTCTCGTTCCTGTTTCACTCCCCTCCGTCTGCCTGGATCTAATTACCCACAATGCCTGAAACCCGACGAGAAAGCTTCCTGGGCTGCCTCTGTGCCAGCTTGCAATTTATAGCCCTTCACTCTCTCTCTCTCTCTCACACACTAAGTGAGGAAGGCCGTCCTCGGCTGGGGCGGGCAGGTGGGGCGGCACAAAGTGTGCAGACTTTATGAGCGCTCGCAATGAGATCCCTTTTCTGTTGAAGGGGACCTGCAGTGTGTGAGTGTCTATTATTGTGAAGCCGAGCACGTCACGCTGCAGCTGGCATGGCCTTTGGCTTTGAATTAAAGGTGGCAGAGAGGCGTAAGTCTGTCTGGCTCCGGCCAGCTGAGCCGCTGTCAGCTGGCCCAAGTCGTGCCGAGCACATCCGGATTTCAGGACGGGACAGTCTGAGCTTGGCGCGGCTCCCAGGGTTCGAAGACAGAGTTGTCCCACCGCACCCACACAGGGACTTTATCGGGAAGCTTGTTACTTCAGCGGAACGATGAGCAGAACCTCCAGAACAGCTACAGTAGACTGGGTCAGAGGTCATCAATTGTCATTCTTACCACGGGATTTCACTTGCACAATCGTGTCAACAGATTTGTAAAGAGGCAAATAGGCCATGTGAACAGACAGCAAACAAGCTGTGTGTTTCAACACAGGCCAAACGTGGCGACCGTGTCTGGCTTCCTGCATCTCTGCTGTTGTGTAATAGTTTCAGTTTTCTCACTCATGAAGCAGCATCCAAAGTGAATTAAGTGCGTGTATATGCGTGTGCGTGTGTGTATGAAAACACTGGAGAAAATCCGAGGCCCTGATTCACAGTCTACGTGGGGAGAGCAGGCGTGTAAACGTCTGGAGAGGCCAGACACGTAGGCCGATTGATAACGGCGATATGACGCCGCCAGCAGAATGGCACCATTGTGCAGCCTCAGGAGGCACAAACACACACACAAACAGACACAAACACGCACAATCTGATATCTTTATGAGTGCGACTGGCTGAGCTCTCGCTAGCACATATCATACTCCTCACACGCGCACTCACACAGGTGCACACGCAAACACACATGCAAAAAACTCTTTGTGTCTGTAACTGTGATGCAGAAAAACCCAACGCAGCATGTAGCTGTAATTAGCCAATGCAACCACATGAGGCGGTAAAACACAGCCAATCAGTCAGTGGGCCACTCAAACCAGGTCAAAGGTCAGAGTCACGACCAAAGCCAAAGCGCCAGTCGCTCCTTGGCACAATGCAGCTCATTGCTGGAATGATTTCTCCTCCAGCTGTCGATGCCAAATGTAGGTCAGTGTGTGGAATCTACCAATAATGCCTCAGATATGGAGAAATACAGTATGTCATATAACTGAGTAACTGGTCCATATGTTTACAACTTTCCAAACTTTCTGAAGGGTTTTGATATTTCTGTAGTGCGTGTAAACAGATTAACGGATTTAAGGGTTGAGAGCAGATTGATACTCAGTCAGTTAACTCACAATTCTTTCATTTATCCTTCCTCCCATCTGCGAACCAAGGCTTGGGTCAGACCACAGCAGCACAACAACAACAACAACAACAGCAGCAGCAAAAGGCGACAACAAAAGCAATAAAAACTACAAAAACAACACAGTCTTTCAAAGGCACAAAAATGGGGCTGTAAACTAGTTCACACTAATTGTGGGTGAAGTGTGACACTCGTGGAGTGTTACAGATCAACACACACCCAGGGCACACACATGCACACACACCGCCCGCACACACACACACACAGACAAACCTCGGCCATAACTTGAGCTGAGGCTTTAAATACACTTAAATCTCCCTCAACTAAAACATCCCTCGTGTCCCTCACAAAAGTGGCTGGATGTTCTGCCACGCCAACCACTGCACGTTTGGGAGGCGTTTTGGGAGTTTATAAGTAATGATGGTTTGTGGTGTGTGTGTGTGTGTGTGACGACTTCTCCCGCCAACACAATGCTGAGACGGCGGATATGAAAGTTCCTCAACCAAACTTTCAAAGAGAAAGAAAGGGCGGAAGGGAAGCAGCAGTGTGTGAGAATGCATGTCTGTGTTGCTTTGGATCGTCAGACACCAGGCGTGGGACTCCATCAAAGTCTGCAGCTCACAGAAAGGGAACAATGTCTAGACCAGGGGCGCTAATTACATTGATCGTGATCTACTAGTAAATCACAAAGGTAGTGCGGGAAGATTGTGTGGCAGTGTTAAAAACAAACAAACAAACAAACAAAAAAACCCCACAGCACTCAGGTCACTATGCATGCTAAATTGACAGCGCTTAGTCTCTTAGCCTCACTACGCCTCCAATTCTTACCCCTTGTTTTTTCTGTTCGACTTAATAAAGGGTATGACAATGAGTTGGGCAGTGAGACAAAATAGGAAGCCAAAACTGCAGTTTTCTCACTGTGATTGGACAGTTGGACAAATTCAAGGAGGTGAGTGACACCAATTGTGCGTTCTCACTAAGAACTCAAAAGAGGAGCTGGTAACATTAATGCCCATGAAATAACATTATGTATATGTATCCATTTTAAAATATTTATTCATTTCATTATTAGTGAGGTAGATCCGTTTGACTTTGCCATTTTGAAAGAAGCTCGCAAGCCAAAAAAGTGTGAGCACCCCTGGTCTAGACCAGGGGTCGGCAACCCAAAATGTTGAAAGAGCCATATTGGACCAAAAAAGTAAAAAACAAACCTGTCTGGAGCCACAAAAAATTTAAAAGCCTTTTATAGGCCTTATTAATGAATCAAATATTTATTCTTAACATTTTTACAGCATTGGAAAACGTTAAGAATCTTTGTGTCACATTTTTCCTCCCAGAAAAACCTAATTAAAACAAAAAAAAATAGATTTTTCCCATTCTTATCCATTGTCACACATTTTTGAAAATTCCCCAGGGAGCCACTAGGGCGGCGCTCAAGAGCCGAATGCGGCTCCAGAGCCTCGGGTTGCCGACCCCTGGTCTAGGCCAATCACAGGGCTTCCAATTAAAACAGACACACACACACACACACACACACACACACACGCACACTTCAATGGTTTCGTTGTATGATGTGTGTCAAAGGAGAATATAGGTCAAAGTCAGTGAAAGAGCCCTGGCGTAGCTGTCAGCCATATTGTAGACCTTTCTGTGCGGGGTGGGCAGGGCCAATATGCAAATGAACTCTGATTGGGACAGGAAGTGCCTACCTGATGAGCACACACTGACTCTGCAGCGTCCTCCACAGGGAGTGGTAGCACTCATTGGCCACGGCGAAGATGTGGGGAGCGATGTCGCCCAGGTGGTGCCGACTGTACAACTGCACTGCCGCACTGTCATATAGGCCCGGCACAGGCTGGTACGGATTCACGGCCGCCAGGATGGAGCCGATGTATGTCTGGAGGGGGGGGAACAGGGAGAGTGAGAGATGAACGCTAAATGAACAATGAGAAATGTAGAAAGCAGAGGGTAAAGAGAGCGAGTGGAGAGAGATAGACATTAACACAACTCATTCATGTTTCCTGGAAACTTCTTTCTTTGCTCCTGTTTTGTTTGTTTCATACTGGACTGATTTCACTGAGGTGGGCCTGTTTGCTCCCCATTCCGTCTCCTGACGGTGCAGCAGTGGCTGTGATGATTCCAGCTCAGTCCACCATGTCTTCGTCGGCCTCGTTTCATCTCCTAGCTTGGAATCACTCCTCAAAGGTCACATGCAACAAGGAAACAGCATGCTGAGTCAGCAGAGGCGCCACACTGGGCCGCACGTCAGCCAGATCGGCATCAGTGGGTCAGCAGAGTTTCTGCGTACCAACGGAGTTTCACCGCGTGATGCAGATTTCCAACCTTGGAGGTTTGAGCGAAATGCTTTGCGGTGAAATCTATCTGCGACCCAACTGAGGGATTATTTCCAAAGGAACAAACAGAACAAATGGAGCAAACATGCACGGCACGTGAGGCCTGCAAAAGCTCCTCAGCTACTGCGCCGCCCCGAAATCACAAGTCGCCTTTCGGCACCAGGACGGGACGGGCTCGAAGCTTCAGGACGCTGTTTGGGTGTGTGGGCGTCTGCTAGACTAGACTAGACTCTGCATATTCAAAGTGTTTGATTCTAAAACAAGCAGATATATTAGGGGCAGGAACCCTTCCTCCCACTCCCCCACTCCCTGAGGAGCACCGAGATGGAAGACCCTCAGCTTGCGGCCATGATGTCTGTGTTATGTTCCATCCTGCGCGCGGACGCCTTGGGCTAGTGTTTATAAAAACTTAGGCGTGTGATCAAGGTCCCTCCCTGCCAACTCCCACTGGTGAAGTTTACAGAGCCATAAACTAGCTTTGCAGTTTGCAGCTGATCAAATCTTCTGACACCTCCGCACCCTCCTGCCTTTGCTCGCCAGTGTGAGCAGCTGACAGGGAGTCAGAGGTGCAGCTCTGCTTCTGAGAGATTCCGACATCTGCAGAACGCTGTAAAAAGCAGCTGGACTCAGAGTGTGTGTGTTAGTATGTGTGTGTGCGTGTGTGTGAACTGGAGAAAACTAATTTGTTGGCAGCTGACTCCGGTGAATCAGAATAATTATCCAGCTGAGCAAATGCACAAGGGGTGTTGGGGTGATGATGGTTTTAGGCCTCAAGCAACAGAAAACTACATCAATGGAGGAATCTTTAAGGAGATTTACAGCCCGAAGGAGTGAATGCAGAATCTGCTGTGTAGGAGTGTTTCAGCACCAACATGGACACATTTCATTGCCATAAAACAGTCAAATCGACAAAAGGCAAAACATGTAAAGAGGAGGCGTGGCCTCTCTCGAGACCTGTAACAACTGGCAGCTCCTGCTGAACCACACGTCTTGTTGACCTTCGCCACCGTGGCCCACTGACTGACTAACCCACATCCAGTCAAGCGCAGCCACATTTGCATCTTGCATTTGCATGAAAACGAGAAGATTTCCATGTCAAATGTTTTCCTCCTCGTCTAACTCGAGCAGCGACACGCTGCTTCCTCTCCCCGCGATGGGGAGCGCTGGAGTGCATGTGTTTACACAACTCATTCGTGTTTGTATTTGATTCGCCCTCGTTTCTCACGCTCTCGCCACCCTGCTGGCATGCATCCACCTTTGTTTTAAATATATTCATATTTGGACTGTGGAAGAGGAGGTCTGTTTCCCTCACGTCATCGTATTTTGCCCGACATGCGCGTCAGTCGGCGTCACGTGAGAGGTCTGAGAGGTCTGTGAGGTCAGAGGTCAGAGGTCAGTGGTCGTGCCTCTGCAGCTGGTCTGCTGAGCCTGGAGGGGCCCTGGCCTGGATCGGACTGCTCTGTGAAGCCGCAGTGTCCCACTCGCGCCAAACACAACCCACACCCCCCTCGGGGTACGGGGAGAAACTCAACATGAGAGAGGGAATGATGCTAAGCATCATGGGTAACAAAGCCCAGTGAGTACCTTTGGGGAACAGTCGCACCTCCTCAGTTCGACGACCTGCAACCATTTAGATGTGGCTGCGTTCCCCCAAGGCTGCATCCTGGCAACCGTTTCCATAGCAGCACCGCGGCCCTGTGCTTATTGCCTGTGACTCATCAGGACGCTTGTCCCATTGGCCGGCTCTGAGTGCTGTAGCCCCGCACTCAGCACTGCATGGCCATACCACGGCGCTGACGCAAGAAACTTAATATTTACACTGACGCTGTTTGTGTTAGAGAGGGAACCTGTGGCCCGAAAGTAGGTCAGCCACCAGCAGGGGGCTCTAGCGTATGTGAGGGAAGAGGTCATAATTTCTGTCACATGAAATCTTGGAATTGAGTTATTTCTTCATAAATTTAACTTTTTAGCAATGCTGACAATCATTGCAAATTTGTGTACCTATTTTTTCGAGTCGTTTATTCATTAGCTCGTTTTCTCATTAATGAATACCCAAATTTGACTGAGAATACAAATATTGATAATAATACAACATATACAGTACATTATTGACAAATGTTTTGATTCCTTTTGTTGCTGCTATTCCTTCATTCCTTCCTGATGCATCCATCATGGCAGCAGACTCCCTGTAATGAATTTAGCACGCTGATACTTCCGCCCGTGTTTACACTTCATGAGAAGATTTTTTCTGAGCTGATGTGTGGGCCCACGTGACCTCCGTGTCT
>OMPJ01041119.1:0-10056 GCA_900312935.1 Carapus acus
CACAAATAATTGATAATGTTGATCATTTAATTTCAAAATATTTTTTTTTCATGCCCATATGAACAGCCAAGGTATATCATAGCATTTTTTAGCACTAAAACATCTGTCAATAGCATGAATTAGCACAATAATGTGTGCTGAATATGGAATACAAAAGTAAAAGATATGACAGTACTGTATTAAAACTTAAGTGCATGTAATCTTTAATTATATTTCTTTTCTCTTGGCAATTATGTTGCAACTCACAACATTTCTGAGCAATAAAACATTTGAATATAAAGCATTAACACAATAATGCTACCTATTAGGGCTGGGTATTGGGAGGAACCTCTCGATTCGATTTGGATTCTTAGGGTTAAGTTTATCGTGTTACTCTTGTCGCTCGGTTCAGCTTGACACAAGTTACCCACCACTTTGCTTTTGTTCCCTGTTTAAGTGGGAACTGGCAGTAATTCCAGACATCGGAACTCTTTTCACCGCTTGCCATTTTGTGGTTGCGGACGCCTGCAGCTTCCGTACATAAAATGCGATTCACAAGATGTTGCGCCAGGGGGTGAATCGATTCAGCGGTAGTGCTGAATCGATATCGAATCGAAGGGGAGATAATTTCGATGCATCGATTCTTCGATATTTTTACCCACCCCTATTCGTGACTGATTTTAATATTCCTTTTTTTTTTTTGAAGAACCGTTCATTGATGAACGTTTGTCATCACGTAGTGGTGTTGCCCATGTTCATCCACTCATTATTCAACACATCTCAGCCCAACAGATGAATGAATGAATGAATGAATGGGTCGGATTGAGAGTGTCAACTTGTCAACACGTGAATGGTCAGATGATTGTGTTTCCATGTCATTGTCGATGCATTGCTGGTTTCAAAGTCTGCACAGGGCTGTGAGAGGAAATTGTTGGGGTAATTGGAGGGGTTGCTATCTGTTGTCACACACCCAAGCGCACATCTGTCACCACACAGTCTTATAACCTGCTATGGTGCGGAAGACCGAATGTCACACAATGAAAGGTGAAGATTGGACGCGTTCATAACTGTGGAGACTAGATTGGCGTGTGTCTGCCCGCTGGGCTGTCTGACGTCCGACCTTAACCAAGGCAACTAGATGATCCTACGGCCCTCGAGCGCTCATCACTGTTTGGTCCACCAATTGTTTCTTTCCTCTCAAAATTCATAATTCATGCACTGAAGCAGCCTGATGCCACACATCACTGTGAACATTTCTTTTTCCACGGTCCTGTCGACATATCTTGGAGATATACGCGTAGCCAAGCGTGGATCATTTAAAAGACAAAAGTGTGTGCACTCACACGGCGAGCACCGCAGCATAGCAGTGCTGCGCCATTCCATTACACAAGCAGCCAGAGGCGCAGTCGGAGTCACAAGCTAAAATGTGAAATCCGAGCCCGTAAAGGACGTGCACGTGCCATGTCTGTGATGGGCCTTTAGGTGCTAATGAATTTCCATTTTGTACGCTTGCATGAATGTCTCCTGGCTTCCCTGGAGTTACAGTCTATGTAACCCGAGAGTCGTAGCTCGCTCGAACAATCGCACCGTTCCCGACATAATCTCCCCCTCCCTCTCTCTGGCTCGCTCTCACTCATCCATGTATCATCTCACTGTGTCTATTATTAACGTGGGGGAATCTGTTATGGTGCTGAGGAGAGTCAGCAGATGTGTCAGTGCTTTTGCTGCACTAATATTTACTGTGAAAACATTCTACATTTGTGTGTGCGTGTTCGTGTGCTGATAGTAAACCATGTAACGTGAATTATTCATTCTGCATTCAGGTGAGATGCTAATTGTCTGTACAGAGGCAGCCGAAACAGCATAAGTTAAAAACTGCAGGGCCAGATGCGTGTCTGTGTGTGTGTGTTTGTGTGTGTCAAAAAGAGCGTAACTAGAGCAGAGCATTTATTCGTGACAAGACAGGCACAGCGGGAGTGTTGCTTTGTCAACACCACCAATCAGACTGGATTGGAAAGCCATTCACACGCATACGCCTCCTCCTCTTGCTCTCTTTCTCCGCTCGCCCTCCCTCTCCTCTCTTGGTCGGTGGATTTGTCTATTGTGAGCTTCAGGGAAAATCCCTTCTTGGGAGGAAACAGGTAAGTGGACTAGGGCAGGCCAATTGCAAACCATCCCTGAGACACACATAAACACTTGAGCCCCGAACAAATGATCGCGAAAAGATTGAAACTTTTCAATTTCTTCGACGGACTGACTGAGGAGCTGATGATACCATGCGGGAAAAGACAGCGTCTTACTGAGAGCCAGGAGCTTTAGATGTGGTTCATAGATTTGAGTCATAATTGCTTGGCGTTACACGGAGTCTTCCTCTCCACACACCCCACAGTCTGTAGGTTGGATTTGATACACTGTATCTAAATGGATATCCACATGCCAAATGTTTTTCTAGTTTTTCTTCAATTGTAAATGACCTGTGGCACTCGTAAGCACAATTCACAAGGATGATCATCTGAGCTCTGGATTCTTCTG
Organism: Carapus acus; assembly: GCA_900312935.1. Lineage (NCBI taxonomy): Eukaryota > Metazoa > Chordata > Actinopteri > Ophidiiformes > Carapidae > Carapus > Carapus acus. The sequence continues at coordinate 2,512 of OMPJ01041119.1, forward strand.
ACTCTTAAATCTCCTTGCAGATTCCGATCCAGCACACACACTACTATTCAGCTCAGCTCTCTCTCTTGGCTGTGATACTTCAAAATTACTTCTTAAATACTTAATTCAAGTTGGTTGGGCCAAATTGTTAAATGATACAAATGCAAAATTGCAGCACATTTCGAAAGAATCTTAAAAAATTGTGAAATCAAATAGTAATTAATAAAGTATGTATGTAATCTATATCTAGAAACTCAGTCATTGCTTAACTGCCAATAGCATTCACCTGAGTGAGAACAAAAAACGGTTTTGAGGTGTTCTCATGTGTGCCGCAGTTATTGGGTTTTGCAATGAAGTCACAGCCTATGAAAGCAATTGCCAATGTAGGTAAGGTAAGGTAAAGGTCATTTCAAACTTTTTTGAATCTCATCCAACCTCGTATACCGACCATATGCTGCAAGGAAAAAGAAAAAGGAAGAAACACTCGTTTGGATAACGCACACTTTCTTTGATAGAGGGTTCCTTGGTCTGCTTGTTTAGACATGGTGGTGTCATTTCACTTCACGCAGTAGGAAACAAAGGATTAGAGATAAGGGATTCTTGGTGAGTTTGTTGACACGATCGAATGTCATCCCACTGGTTGGCTGAAAATCCTTTCACAAAGGCCAATGCAGGGGTGCCGTTCTGGCTTTTTCTCGGTCTGACTTTGTTGATGTCCTCATGGGCCCTCGCATTCAAAGCAGTTACACCCGTCTCCTTCTTGCCACCTCCACTTTGCTATGAACTCTCCAAAATATAAAGTAAAGTGATACTTCATTCTATTCTAATACAGACATTGATTGGTTCTAATGGTGCTGCATTGTTTTGGGAGGTTTGCGGAAGGTTGTGTACACCTTGGGGTACTATTATGCTATCGTCTGAATTGCTTGAAGTACATCTTTTGGGAGTCAAGATTGGATTCATTACACTAATTCATGTGGGCAAAAATGACTTGTTTTTCAAACCAAAGTAGTTTTTGAGTCCATTCCTGGAATAGATTGTGTTTAATAGCCAAAGTTTATGAACTTCACTGCAAACCAGATGAAATAACATAACAAATACCCTCTTGATCTTTTACACAGATTCAAATGCTATATATTCTGCTTCCTTCAGCTAAATTTTCCCTTCCCTTTTCCAGTTCTCTGTTCTTGTTTGGTCACGTTTACCACGTGATGACCACACATATTGCCAGGTTAAGCAACATGTCCTCAAAACATGCAAAACCCTCTCAATTTATATATTCTCTGGCTGTGAGCACGCTATGAATCATCATGCGTTTCCAGGAATTACTGCGATCTATCATTTTATTCTACCTTCTCAATCCCTGAGGAAACCTCGTCCTTGCTTTTCACTCATCCTGAATTTTTCCAAAGGACCTCTGTCCCGCTAAGTCAGGTTCCCAGTGAGCAATGAGGGATCCACAATCGTCTTTGAGTACACTCTGACCTTCTGGTTCTGGGTGGCTGCTGATCCATAATCATGTTGCATTGCTTTTTCTAATCAGCTGTGAGGGCTGTGAATGACCTCGTTGTTGAATCTCCAACATGCACTCAAAGCTGATCAGAGCTGGCATCCAAACTTCATCCATTTATAAAGCTCTGATCATTGAGACCTTTGACAACATGCTTACCACTGACAGAAAGGTGTGTGTGTGTGAATAAAGTAGAAGCCACTTGGTTTTCCTCCTAAGGAACAGTTCGTGAGCAAGAGCCTTGCACAGCTTCAAACTTGTCCCGTCAAAATGTGATGTCATCTTCCTCAGGCAGTTTACCAAGGCATGTTATGCAAGAACATGACTGCGACCAATCCACTGACGAAGGCAGAGGGCTTCAAGAGTGCAGGTAGGGGTCTGAAAACAGATCGCTCTTTGCTGAGAAGCTGCACAGAGGTTTGACAGACAAGTGCCGCAAATATGCAAGAATTCTTCAGTATTTTGTTCCGTACGGTAGAATCTGAATTAGCGTCACTGGCCCCGTTTGTGCACACAGAATAGACGTTTGATTACATTTCCTTGTCGCTGTAAATTTGCAAGATGTTGAAAAAAAAAACGGTCAAAGGTGGGAAAATAATATGAATAGCAGAAATTGGACGGCTGGAACAATGGCGCCGACAGCGCAAGTGGCATGTACGAGTCGGATATTTTGTAGAGGTTTTCTGTACACTCTGACAATAATGGCTACCACAGGGGGGATTCAAAAGATTGCGTCTGGGATGTGGGGAGTTGGTGAAGATGTTAACGGCCTGTTCCTGAATCCTGGCCCGGCTCAAGACTTGAGGAAGGTCTGCACTCGATTTCATAGACTGCTAGTTCATCTTTTTTCAATATAATGTACATGCAGAGCTCCCAGTCCTCCTCAGCTGCCTCACACGCCCTCATGTTGGTGGCCTCCACAGACAGAAAAAGTGTAAATTCATGGATGTAAAATCAAGTGAAAAATAAGAGAAAGTATTACTAATGGGTAATAATGTTATGTAATGATCTTTTGAACTGAGGTGAAGGCGTCTTCACTCATCAATTCCAGGTAAGAAAAATCATGATTTAGGTTGAGAGAAAGATTTTTTCTGTCTAATATACTGTATGCCTATTGGTACATACTGCATTACGAAAAGGAATTTCTATCACCTGCAGACGAAGGATAGCACTAGATTAAAATGCTCCCCTGTCGCCTCAACCTCTATCCATCCATATTTTTCTCCTTCTGCCCTCAGCTTTCATCCCTGAACTCGTGATATAAATTTTTTAATGTCTGTTTGGTCTAGATATTGGAAACACTTCATATCACGCCACTTCTTTTCCTTATCCTCCCTGCGGCCGTCATCTGATTGTGAGTCCTCCTCCCATTGCGGCTTTCTCCTCGTTTGCCAACACAGCTGTCGTTGCTCTCATGAATTTGAATGAGCATTCTTTAAATTGTGCTTTACGATGACATTGTTCTTTATGTTCTGCCATACAGATTGTAAACCAATCACAAACAGAAATATGTATGCACAATAAATAAAGATGTATATTCTATAATTTTGAGAACGTGTGTGTATATATACCTACACCTATGGATATATTACAGTATATACACACAGTGCATACTGTATATTATCAAAACCAAAATGTCATAATTCTGATGGAACTGTCCTGAGCAAATGGAGTCAATGAAATGCATCATTGCATGAAAAAAATTATGGCAGTAACAGGACCGATAAATCAAACTCACACTTACATGCACTTTTGTTAACACAGCAAAAAAAGGGGAAACAGTCCTCAAGTGCACCCCCAACCACCTTCCCCAAAAGCCTCTGTGCTCTCATGGTGGCTATGTGTTTCCTTGACATCGCGTGAGAAGAGGTGGCGGCGGCGGCGACTTCATTAATTACATTGCTCCACTCTGGCACACTGTGTTTATGTCTTTTGGTCACTGTGATTCACAGCGGTCCATAAAACGTGATGACGGCAGATCAGTTTCGCCGAAATACAGCTAGAGCCTTCTTTTTCTTGCTCCATCTCACTCCCTCTCTCTCTCTCTCTTTCTCATCTTTCCTCACACCCCCCCCAACCCCCTCAAAGATCACAATAGCTCTTCATGTATAATGGATAACCGTCGAGGCAGCATATCGCTCACCACCTTGCTTCCGCTCTGCCCCCACTTCTTGGCACATTTGCTGCACTTAGTAAAGCCGGGCAGCAGTCAGATACGTATCAGTGCTCTCTCTCTCTCTCTCTCTCTGGAAGCCATTCAGAAAGTACTTCTTCATCGACAACGGACTCCGTGACAGTCGCAGGTTACTTTACCTTCACCACTGGGACATATGTCTATATTTTTAGCAACATTAGTGCATTGTAACTGACCAGGACTCACCTCATGCTTTTGTGTGGATTGAAATAACACTCACGGCTTTCCTCTCTGGTTTAAAATGTAATTTACACGTCAAAACAAAATGAGGGGAAATTGAAACTATTGTGCAATGCTTTTATCCTTTTATCACTTTTCTTCTGCAAAAATCCTCCTCTCTGCCAAGTCCTCCTCGCTGAACCACGGCAGACAAACTTCCTCCTTCTCCAGCCTCATGTCTGAGAAACGAAAGGACATGTCCTCTGTGAGAGGACGCCGACGCTTCCTCTGAAAGTTGTTTAGTGTGAGCCGCACTTGACTGGAGGTGAGCGTAGACTGTCAAGGATGAACTGCAAGGTTCGACGTTTTTTGAAGCGGTGTCCTCGATGGAGAGTTTTGCCAACAAACAACTCGATGTCACAAATGGTTATGTGATGGAGTTCGAACAGTTCGTTGATGAATAATGCAAGAAATCACACAGGGGTAAAGAGTATCAGTGCAGATGTATAATTATTTATAACATCAGATAATTATTGATGACATCACAGGGCCTCAGCTTCTATATTCTATTAATGAAGTTCCCTTAGAAAAAAATTTACAAATGTTCTGACCGGTAACACCACGGTGAGACAAGTATTTATATATAAAGATGCTGATGTCACTGGCCATTGCAAAGGTTAAATGGCTGACATCACTTTTATTTTTATCAGCCTTGGATGTAATACCTATACTGCGCTATAATGTTACCATGCGATTCATATATTTAAAACAGTGCTTTAATCCGCTGCCATATCCAAATGAATGAACAAGTGCCAAGCTACCACTTGAGTGATTTAGAATCTTATTTATCATGTGAAATGTGAGCTTTCACTTGCCTCTGGTGGGGGATTTCAAAAAAATATTTTAAAATTAGATATTAGCGATATTAGCATATTAGCATAAAAATATGATATCTGTATCGTTTTTTTTTTTGCTTTAAAACTGATGAATTAAAAACCGATAAAAATACAATAATGCTTGCGTTACACCAAAATAGTGCCTATGCGCTCCTGAAGCTTTTACCGGCGCACATATCGGTATCGGCTGTTATCGGTATCGGTAAATTGAGAGTTGGACAGTATCGGCATATCGGATATCGGCAAAAAGCCAATATCGGACATCCCTACTTAAATTCACACAAACCTGACAGATTCTTTTCTGTAAAAGTGAATAAACTGACATCTCGTGTGCAGCCTTTGTGATCAAAAAGACACCATTTTACTGTGTTAGCATGGAGGACCACGTTCTGCGCCGATAGCGGTGGCCCAACTTAACAGCTTCTCGAAAATTGACATAATTGGAGAGACAGAGGGCGTATGGGTGAGAGATGGGGTGATATGAGAGTGTCCAGGGAGTCAGTGTGTGGGAAAATACTGAGGTGGTGATTACAAAGTGTGAACAGAGGGAAATGCAGTAAGCTGAGATATTCAGGGATGAACGGGGAGGGGGAGTGATTCACGCTGTTCAAGAGAGGGAAGATCTTGCCGAGGAGCGTGGCAACTACATTCAGAACATACTAACTCTAACTGCTTCACTGAAATTGAAGTGAAGCCTGATGCATAAAACATAAGTCTCCATCAAATTTACAATGCTTCCCGTATATGTACTTCATGCTGAAGAATTACTTCCCCCTCCTCTGAATGTATAAATACACAAATGGCCTATCACTGCAAATAACACTCAAGACTGAATATTGAGGAACAATATGATACACACTGTGCATCACAATGATATGAGCAATGTTGTAGCAAATCCAATCTTCATCAGAAACTACATGCTCAACAACAGAGCTGATGTTCTGCAGGTGAAAAGATATTTTCATGTAAATATTAAAGCAAGCGCCCTGCTCCAGGGCCACAACCACAGAGACATAATTGAGACAGAGAATCACATATATAAATCAACAAAGACAAATATTTTATTGGGCTTGACCCAGGCCTCGGCAAACACTGAAAAATTCCATTTTTCTTCCAAATATTACACTTTCTGGCTGACACCTTACCTGCATAATTTGTGTCTTATTTTCATGCATGAATAAAAACGAATTTCAAAGATGCTTTGCAGAGAATTTGTCCAAGGCAAGCAAAACTACAATGAGAGAAAGGGAAATATGAGGCAGAAAAGAGCAAAATGTGAAGAGAATGTGATGGTGAGAGTTGGAAGGACGTGCTGGAATGAAGATGTGGATGGTGGGGAGGTCACAGCCTTTTCCTTTTCCTCTTACTGAGATGTGTTTCTTTTGCTGTACTTCTGCACAAATTATGTCCATTAGTTCCAATTACAAGTCAACATGAACATGAATTTCAAGTTCAACACTGAATGAAGACAGAATGAAAGGGAATGTGACATTAAAAAGAACCTCAGTGTCCTTGAACTCCCTCCATGGCACATATGAATACATGAGTGCATAAAGGTGAGTACAATTCACTGTAGTACAGCACAACAATAGTGAGAAAAACATGGAACTGAAATGTGTATGCTTGTCTGTCCTGTTTGGCTCTGTGATGGACTGGCGATCTGTCAAGAGTGAAACCCACCTTTGCCAGGTGACAGCTGAGCTACTCGATACATTTCTGCTTTCTCTACATTATCAAGATTTGAAAAAAGAATGGCATTAGTCAAACAAGTAGTTAGCAGAACTGCAGCTCTGCCCTAAACTGAAACCTGGCAACATAAAATAACACCGAGGGCATCCTCATACCCCGGGGTTGTTAAAAACCACAGAGGTGTCTCACAAATATGAGATCAGCATTAATTACACAGCAGATACGGTGTCTGTTAAACCAGGCGGGCCTAATCTACCGCTAATGTGCCCTGTTTGCCTGCGTATATTTCTGTGTGTGTGTGTGTGTGCGTGCGTGCCTGCATGTGTGTGTGTGTGTGTGTGCTTGCGTGTGCGTGAAATGCGTCACAAACCAGCCTGGGTCAATGTTGATTGAATAAACAAGTGTGTTTATAGAGCAGGCCTTCTTTCATACAGCACATGCATGCATAAACACAAACATATGAATGCGCACAAATCAACACGCGCACACACAAACGCACACTCAACACAATGTACCTTCGAACGTATTAAGTCCCGGCTAATAGTGTCACTTACGCAAGCGCAGCACTGTGGAGGCTCACCGTTGGATTAATGTCGTTTCGGGACCATCAAACGACCTCTGGGTTTCCGTGCGCAAATGTCGACTGTTTTATATCAACCAACAGTCACATGAAGGCATTCTTAAGCCGTCCCACTCGCAAACGGGATTCAACTAAAACCCTGATGTAATCACATAGCTCACACACAGTAACATCACAGAGATACAAAGTACAAATGAATGTTTTTCATTAGGGATGTCCGATATTGGCTTTTTTGCCGATATCGGATATGCCAAAATCGTCCAACTCTCAAGTACCGATACCGATATCTGCCGATACCGATATATCAGACGCAGCTTGATGAGGTGCACCGGTAAACGCTTCAGGAGCACTATTTCGTTGTAACGCAAGCATTATTCTATTGGTTATAAATAGAGATGGCCGATAATATCGGCCCACCGATATTATCGGCCCGATATTGGCATAAAAATGTAATATCGGTATCGGATTTTTTGGCTTTAAAATCGATGAAATAAAAACCGATAAAAATAAAGTAATGCTTGCGTTACACCGAAATATT
>OMPJ01041122.1:0-10651 GCA_900312935.1 Carapus acus
GATTTGTGTATAGATGTGTGTGTATAGATAGATAGATAGATAGATAGATAGATAGATAGATAGATAGATAGATAGATAGATAGATAGATAGATTGATTGATTGATTGATTGATTGATTGACTGATTCATGGATAGATAGATTGATTGACTCATGGATAGATAGACAGATTGATTGATTGATTCATGGATAGACTGATTGATTCATGGATAGATTTATTGGTTCATGGATAGATAGATAGATAGATAGATAGATAGATAGATAGATAGATAGATAGATAGATAGATAGATAGATAGATGGATGGATGGATAGATAGATAGATAGATAGATAGATAGATAGATAGATAGATAGATAGATAGGATATAGTCAGATAGATAGATAGATTGATTCATGGATAGATGATTGATTGGTTCATGGATAGACTGATAGATTGATTGATTGATTCATGGATAGACTGATTGATTCATGGATAGATTTATTGGTTCATGGATAGATAGATAGATAGATAGATAGATAGATAGATAGATAGATAGATAGATAGATAGATAGATAGATGATGGATGGATGGATGGATGGATGGATAGATAGATAGATAGATAGAGTGACTGATTCATGGATAGATAGATTGATTGACTCATGGACAGATAGATAGATAGATAGATAGATAGATAGATAGATAGATAGATAGATAGATAGATAGATAGATAGATGGATGGATGGATAGATAGATAGATAGATAGATAGATAGATAGATAGATAGATAGATAGATAGATAGATAGATAGAGTGACTGATTCATGGATAGATAGATAGATAGACTCATGGACAGATAGATAGATAGATAGATAGATAGATAGATAGATAGATAGATAGATAGATAGATAGATAGATAGATAGATAGATAGATAGATAGATAGATAGATAGATAGATAGATAGATTGATAGATCAACAGGTGATGTTAGATGGACAAATGGACAGGCAAACGGACAAATGGACGAACGGACGGACGGACAGAGGGATGGATGGGCAGACAGAGAGAGACTGATAGACGGACGGACGGATAGATAGATAGAGTTTTAAATGCAGTGAATGTGATTAACTACATACTGTAGGTGAGTTGTTATTTTGAGATATTGGTCATGTGACGGCCTTCGTTCCTTGTTTTTATCCAAACCAGTGGATGAGGTCAAAAGTACAGAGGTCACCTGCAGACCTCCCTCAGTTGGGACACTAGGAGTCAAGATGGTGGTCACTGAGCAGCATCTCACTGAGCTGCTCACTGAGCAGCATCTCAAACAAGGATCGGTCAAAGCAGAAAAAGACTGTTTTGGTCATGAATTAAGTGTATCACTATAAAAAGAAATCAAACAGTCTCACCACGGCGATAACAGGATAAGTGGCTGCGCCTCTCCCGCCTCCATCCAGGCTGCAGCGGCATCTCGGTCCCCGACGCGTCCCGCCTCCCTCTCAGGTCTCCTAATTGGCTTTCTCACCTGCACGAGCAGCAGCAGGTGACGTGCACACGCGCCCGCTCACGCCGAGCAAAGGCGTGCACGCGGATTCCCGCTCATAAGGTAAAAAATTGCGCGACTCCAACACGTCGCTGTGCTCGCCAGGCGAGCGCACACACCCGCCGCACGCTGCTGCGAGAGGGTGAGAACACACCTTTAACTTTAACAAGACGCATTCTGGGATTGTCACACCTCCTGTCTGACAAGAGAAAGTCGCCCGTGGAGAGGGACAGCCGCCCTCACGCGTGCAGCCCCGCCGCCACTTTGAGGCCTCCGCACCAGCCTCCAAACACTGAGGGCACACGCGGGCCTGTTTGGCCCGAGTGTGGCTGATCAGAACCAACGGGGGCCGGTGGGACTCAGACACTGTGTTGTTTATTCCACAGACAGAAAGTTCTGAGAGTGGCAGCTGCGCTGAGTCTACCTCAATGAAAAGCTCAAAAACTTCTCCTGAGTAAAATCATCTGTTTGTTAGATGGCGTGACAACTTTTTACATTCACTTTTGTGGTTTTGCATTTAGTCTCTGCGGTGTGAAAATGTTGTGAGATGGACCAAAGGACCAAATTTAGTCAAATCAGGTTTTGAAAGACCTGCAACCCTAAACCTCATGGTACTCTCCTGTTTTTGTTTTCCTCACATAAAAGTAAGATATTGAACTTGTACAGTACCTGAGGGTGAATCAATTCCACAATTCCATAGATAGATAGATAGATAGATAGATAGATAGATAGATAGATAGATAGATAGATTGACCGATTCATGGATAGATAGATAGACTGATATATGGATACATAGACAGATTGATTGATTGATTCATGGATAGATTGATTGGTTCATGGATAGATAGACAGATTGATCGATTGATTCATGGATAGATAGATAGATAGATAGATAGATAGATAGATAGATAGATAGATAGATAGATAGATAGATTGACGCAAAATCCACAAAATCCCACAAAATCCAAAAACCTGAATTTGATCATTTCTGGAGAATTTGCCGTGCTATACAAAACACTGAAAATGATGCTGACAAAGTGTAAAAATTGTGAGTACAAATTACTCACACACAGTCTGTGAAAAGAAACAGCAGAGAAAAATCTGTAATTTATTTCAAAATCAACACTAATTTGGATTTTAGTGTGTCTGTGTTGATGGGAAACTACTAGAGATGGAGGCCCGATATTGGCATAAAAATGTAATATCGGTATCAGATTTTTTGGCTTTAACACCGATAAAATATAAACCAATAAAAATAAAGTAATGCTTGCGTTACACTGAAATAGTGCCTATGCGCTCCTGAAGCGTTTACCGGCGCACATATCGTTATCGGCCGATATCGGTATCGGCGAATTGAGAGTTGGACAATATCGGCATATCGGATATCGGCAAAAAAGCCAATATCGGACATCCCTAGAAACTACCCAATGAACATTCTGGTTTTGTTAAGTGTGGCAACTCCACTTGCAGGACAGTCAACGTATTGGCCAAAAGCTGTGGCGATGTCTTCCCTCCTGACTCTCACCACCCGTCCTATCAACATCGTGGTGGAAGTCGTCCAATCGCCAACACTTTATGTTGCTGGGTGGAGTTTTTTCCCCTCTCAGTATTGAAAGTGCACCGTGAGCACGGGTGATCCTCGGCCACTCTTTAAGTAATGAGCGGCTTCTCAGGAGTTTTTGAGGAGGAAAGTCCACCTCCCAGCTGCAGCTAACGGCTTAAATCGCTCACATCAATGCGCATCTGATCGAAATATGAATAGCGAGCAGCACAAGATACTGATCAGCCGAGCACGCTAACGTAGTGAGACCCAATATGTCACCAGCATGCAGAGAGAGGCAGAGAGTGATACAAAGATGGGGGAAACATGTACGTTTGTGTGTATGTGTGCGTGTGCGTGTCTGTGCCAGGGGAGGGCTAGCTGCGTGTGTGTCTTGTTAGCGCTGGCTGAAACTGTTGGAATGACGGCAGTAATGTGGGAGTGACAAAGGAGCTCTGACTGTGAGCTATATGAGGACGTGCAACATCGGCAAGGGTTCCACAAGATGTCACGGCCCCTTGTGAGAGTGTGTGTGTGTGTATGTGTGTGGGGTGTGTGGGTGTTTGGCTGCGGCGTGGGTGTGTGCCTTTGCATACTTGGTGAGTTTATCTTCGTATTTCTTTGTAGCATATTAGCACAAACTAAGACGTTTGCCATCTAGTTGTAGCAAAGCGGTAGATAATCCCAAAATCATGATAGTAATAAATTGTAATAATAGTGATAGATAACCAGTATATGAGACTCGGTACTGATATTGATGTCAACAATTTGGGACCAGAAAGAGAACATTGCCATTTAGGTACAAAGAGACTCTCTGGATAAATGCATTAGGAATTTAAAGATTCAGGAATAGAACACAGACCTGCTCAACGTGATAAGTTTAACAAGGATTAATGCTGATAGTATGAGGTAACCCAGGGGTCGGCAACCCAAAATGTTGAAAGAGCCATATTGGACCAAAAAAGTAAAAAACAAACCTGTCTGGAGCTGCAAAAAAATTTAAAAGCCTTATATAAGCCTTATTCATGAATCAAATATTTATTCTTAACATTTTTACAGCATTGGAAAACGTTAAGAATCTTTGTGTCACATTTTTCCTCCAAGAAAAAACATATTAAAACAAAAAAATTACATTTTTCCCATTTTTATCCATTGTCACACATTTTAGAAAATTCCCCAGGGAGCCACTAGGGCGGCGCTAAAGAGCTGCATGCGGCTCCAGAGCCGCGGGTTGCCGACCCCTGAGGTAGCCTTGTATAGTTCTTTAAACTGTGCTGTTTTTTCAATGCCAGCAGCATTTAAGGATTGGTCAAAAGCAGAGATGAGATCTACTTTGGGAATCAACCAATTACAGCAAAATATGTCCAACCACAAACAAAAATGTCTCAATTGCTAAAGTCACTTCACTTCAGTGCACTTTATTCCAGTTCCTTTTCATCAGGACAGTGAATGCAATGGCACCCCCCACTGCACTGAATCCCTTTCTAAAGTCACGTGACCTCCATTGAACCTGCAGAATCATATGGACACTGAACTGCATAAAGTCAAACAAGGAGAGATAGGAGTATGACCCCTGCGGGGACAAACCTGAGTCCTCCATCTGTTCACTTTTCAACCCGAGTCCCCCCAAAAATAAGACTCAACCAACACGGTCCCTCAGAAGTCAGACCGCCTGTCTGTCACGATCCCGACCTGAAACGCAACGTCTCTCTTTGGGGGTGACCTTATCTCCTGTCCTCTCTAATTACCGTCCTCCCCCTTTGCTCACCCTGCCTCTGGCTCTGGCTGGCGTGGGGACGGGGACGGAGGCGGTCCGTGGGGGCCGCAGCAGCTGTGCGGACGGTTACCGCTGCTGTCCGGGGAAGCTTCTGTGTAGCTGCTGAGAGCAGCTGAATCAATGAGGGAGGTCAGATCCTAGCACAGCGGAGCACAGTCAGGTGACCTTTGTGACCCCTGCTTCAGGCTGCAGGCTCGAGCCATCCATCTATCCATCCATCCATCCATCCGTCCGTCCTTGTATTCGTTCAGTTACATAGCAGATGAAGTCTCATTACCTGGTATGAAAAAAACAATTACCCCCCAGGAGCCTGTGTTGTTTGACTCATAACAAAGTATCGATGTACAACAGAGGATCAACAAACCAAATAACTTAGTGATTCCCTCCGTGATCTGATTGCGTTAGCAGGGGTTTCATCCGTACACAAGAGGGCGCTGGTGATACAGGAGAGGCCGTTCACTGGATCGTCAAGGGGGTCACATTATCATTATCTTTAATCAGCCCGCAAGGCTGACGGACCAGAATTTATGGGCAGCGGCGCAACTAGGAATTTGGACCCCTGGAGGAGCGTGGGCGGAGTCAGGGGCCCATCCAGCTGTGGGGCACGATTCATTTTATCGTCTCTACCCCGAATTCTACCAGAACAGAGTCTCCTGATGCTGCATGGCCTGTATGGTATTCATCTCATGAAGAATACAACATAACAAGTGCATGTATCCTGTCAATCCAGATGCAAAACGGGAAAAAAAAGGAATATTTCATATTAGGGATGTCCGATATTGGCTTTTTTGCCGATATCCAATATGCCGATATTGTCCAACTCTCAATTTACCGATACCGATAACAGCCGATACCGATATGTGCGCCGGTAAACGCTTCAGGAGCGCATAGGCACTATTTCAGTGTAACGCAAGTATTATTGTATTTTTATCGGTTTTTATTCAACGGTTTTAAAGCAAAAAAAAAAAAATCCGATACCGATATTACATTTTTAGGCTAATATCGGGCCGATAATATCGGTGGGCCGATATTATCGGACATCTCTATTTCAAATGTTGCATTCTTCACATAATCCGATTCTGATGTCGTAAAGAACAAGCCCGGGTCAGCTGGAGTTAACAAACCTTTATTTAAATCAAAACAGCAGATAGAAACATTAAGGCAGACGAGCAGCAGGTGCTGAGCTGCAAAGGTAATGATGTCAGAAAGGCTCCATTCATTGGTTGAAAAATAGAAAATATAATGTCAGAGAAAACAAAACCCGTATGACAAACCAAAAAAAAAAGCCCCAAAACAAAACACAAGCAAGAAAATCAGCGCCAGGAGTGCATGCGAGCGAATTTGCTGATGTGACTCGGCCCTCATCGCTATGCATGAACGCCTGCTGGCCAGACATTTTATTCATTAAATCAAATAAATTAATAAATAGTACTTTTATTATTGATCCTTGGAGTGTGTTATCAGCCTTGTGGAGCTACAAGCTAACCAGTTCCACTCCAACGCAGAAGGAGATGAATCGTGATCCGATCAGACCTTCGTTTCTTTGGACGACTTGGGGACTTTCAACCTCTCTCTGTGATTTATCGATTAGAATCGCAGGAAACCAAAAACTGAGCATGCCATCGAAAATACAGTTGCGAGTATAAGTTCATGGTGGAGACCACAGCTGTGGAATCCTTTTTTGGAGCATTCTAGATGACGGTGGCTCTCTGCCGAGTTAGCCAGATTATTTGGGAGGAGGGGAGGAGCAGGGGGGACAAAGAGCTTAACAACGTGAATGAAGGAGTCCGAGGAGTGAAGCGGCTGATATCGGGCTTGTTTTCTAGCCGCACGCACCGTTCCATTGATTCCTCAGAGTATTGAAATAGTTTGAATCGATTCCTTCTCGGGGGCACAGCGGTGGCATGAGAAAGCGAGTAATGGCTGCAGAGAATCTATTCCTCTCGCTACCACCTCGGGACAACAAAGAGGGAGACGAGCGTCTCTAACTGGATTCAGGCCCTGCGTACATGCACGTAACCCAGCACAACATCTCCACTTTCATACAAGACATATGACAATCTAACTAACTTCTCACGTACCGTCAACTCGACTTTACGGCTACCTTGACAGTCTAAAGGGTTTTAAGAGGTTCCGCTAAATCCCAAACACTCATTGACACAGACTTTTCTGGGCAGGTTCTAATTTCAACATCAACTGGGGCAACTGGGCTCTTTAAGGACCCAAATATTTCTTCAAACACACAAATCCCACGGTCAAATGTCTAAGAAGCACACGGATGATCACGTTGCACGGGATGAAGAGGTCGCTCGGTTTGTATATGCGTGTTCGATGCCAGTTATTGCGAGGTGACACGTTAGCCGTGGTGGCTTATTCGTGATTGGAGAGCTAGCTCCGCAAAAAGCCAAGTTTCAAAGGAGGCGCGTTATCTGTGTTCACATGCATGGTCCGCCCAGGCCAGGCCATGGTGGAGTGACATCATGTAAGGCATGTACGGCATTCAGGAAGATCCGCCATGTCGAGTTCTAAAGGATGTTTGGTGAGATCAGAACATCTTTGTAGTGGCATCGGTGCGCCACGCGTCGCTTCTGGCGGGAGTCGGAGAATAAAAACACTGAGCAACATCATTGAAAGTCAAGGCAAAAGCAAAACCAGGGGAGACGCAGCTCCATGAATATGTGCGTGCACGCATGTGTGTGTGTGTCAGTGCGAGTGTGTGAGGAGCAGCTGCCTGAGCGAGCAGCAGCGTGGAGTCACTCCTGGAGAGCCCAACCTCCAGAAACTTTGGAAAACAGCACACGCACATTAACAGGCCGAAGGAGTTACATCAGGCTGAGGAGCACGTCGCCACTTCCTGTTTCACTCTCGACTGCAGCACACACACTGACAGACCATCTTTGAATACTCTGAGTTCAGCAAAATAAGCAAGAAGCAGAGACACGAGTATAAATGTGTGTGTGTGTGTGTGTGTGTGTGTGTGTGTGTAATTTTCTGTGTTAATATTTATCTCTATTTCCCCCCTGCACTGCTGTCTGTTGGCTTTTCACTCGTGTGTCGGTGCGTCTTTATTATGAGTCAGTTTTCTTGGCCCACGCCAGGTCGTCCGATCGTGGTTTGAGCCCCGTCAGACGCTCGATCAGACGCTCCATGTGCCTCCAGAAGCCGAGCAGGTCCAGCGGGTAGTTGCACCAGCCTGGGAAGGGAGGACAAAATGGAGAGAGAGAGAGAGTGAGGGACAGAGATAAGGCTTAAATAAGGCTTTTAATGTTTTTAATGCTCCAGACAGATTTGTTTTTTGCTTTTTTGGTCCAATATGGCTCTTTCAACATTTTGGGTTACCGACCCTGGTCTAGGATGACTTTCAACTCCTCAAAGTCAAGATCCATGATGCTGAATGTGACAGACAAATTGAGAAAAAAAGGGAAATTATGATTGTTTAGATCAGGGGTCGGCAACCCGCGGCTCTGGAGCCACATGCGGCTCTTTAGCGCCGCCCTGGTGGCTCCCTGGAGCATTTTCAAAAATGTGTGACACTGGATAAAAATGGGAAAAATGTAATTTTTTTCGTTTTAATATGGTTTTTATGGGAGGAAAAGTGTGACACAAAGATTCTTAACGTTTTCCTATGCTGTAAAAATGTTAAGAATAAATATTTGATTCATTAATAAGGCTTATATAACGCTTTTACATTTTTTTGCGGCTCCAGACAGGTTTGTTTTTTACTTTTTTGGTCCAATATGGCTCTTTCAACATTTTGGGTTGCCGACCCCTGGTCTAAGATGACTTTCAACTCCTCCAAGTCAAGATCCATGATGCTGAAGGTGACAGACAAATTGATAAAAAAGGGAAATTATGATTGTTTAGATACAGTGCCTCTATATAAGAAAGGGTGACCTGGAGATGAAGACACTGAAATCTTCTTTGGGTGTAACCAGGTTAGACAGGACTCAAAATGAGACCATGAGGAACAGCTAAGGTGGAGCCATTTGGGGAGAAGGTCAGTGAGGCAAGATTGAGATGGTTTGGTCACGTGCAGAGGAACGATAGTGGATATATTGGACGGAGGATGTTGGAGATGGAGCTGCCTCGCAGGTGGGAGAGGACATAACGAACGACGTGAAGCTCTGATCTGATATAAGTAGAGGATATGAGGGAGGACAGCAGGAGGTGGAGGTGGAGGGAGGTGATCGGCTGTGACGACCCCTGAGGGGAGCAGCCAGACGTAGAAGAAGAAATTTCAATAATTTGGGTCGTCATACATTTTAATACATTGTAATGATAATATTCATAAATGGCAGCATTCACGACCATAATGGGAAAATGATTATAGACGAATAGTTGAGGAGGAATGAGGGGAAGGAGAAGACAGACGAGGTAGTGATCCTGTTCTATTGTGCTCCAACAGAAGAGAAAGAGGAGGAGGAGTTGTGTCACAGCTCTTCTTCACATAACGTGAAACTCATCGCTCTCCATCAATCATATCTCCACAAATTTACTCCACACACCAAGTCTCTCCATCTCCCACACACTCTTTCTCTCTCTCCTCCTCCTCCTCCATCTCCTCCTCCCTGATGTGCTCCACACTCGTCCTGCTTCCCCCGAGGATGGAGGGAGTCCCACAGGAGCTCCTCAGCTGGGACCACAACGCCCACACCCTCACACCCATCCTCCCACACACACGCACACACACACATTATTGCCATTGTGTACCAGACAAACAATACTCCGAGAAATCTGTGTGGGTGTGTGCGTGTGCGTTTGTGTGCACGCGTGTGTATGTGTCTACTGTATGTGTGTGTTGGATGTGAATACATAAATGCATGTATATAGCTGCAGGCAGCGGAACATTTACATGTACACATGGATGCACGGATGTACTCTGTGTGTGGGTGTTTGCGTGCGTGCGTGTGTGTGTGTGTGTGCACATGCAACTCCTCAAGCACACACCTGCACGTCATTTCTCAACATAGCAGACATGGACGACACCCGGCGCTCCCATGACACCACAGATGAAAAGCCATTTTACTACTCACACATACAGGTTGTGTGCATTGAATACACACACACTTACACATACACGCACACACACAAACAAACACAAAACCTTGTGTTTGCATACAGTATCTGCTGAAAACACTTAAAATTCCTTACCCCCCCATATAGAAAGATCAGACATATGCATTCAGAGGTTTGAACATAACTCACTCTCTCACTCTCACACACACACACATGCAGACACACACACACACACTTTGGCACAAGCAAATACAGACATCCACATGGGCAGTGTGTACTTTCTCTACCCTCGTCTGACACGACCACACTGCCACCCATGATGTGTTTGCACAGGGTATATACTATGGCTGCAGGGGAGTGTGTGTGTGTGTGTGTGTGTGTGTGTGTGTGTGTGTGTAACGTGTCCCTCCAGTGACCCACTCTCCGCTGGAAGACAGCGAAGCAGCCAGTGGTGCAGTTTGATTTCCAGCTTTGTCCTCTCTCTCTCTCTCTCTGTCTCTCTCTCTCTCTCTCTGTCTCTCTGTCTCTCTCTGTCTCTCTCTCTCTCTCTGTCTCTCTCTCTCTCCTTCTCTCTCTCTCTCTCTCTCTTTTCAATCTCTGTGTCTATCCCTCCCATCTCCCTCGCTCCCTCCATCCTTTCTCCTTCCTCCCCTGCACACACACTCTCTCCGCTCCCTCCGGCTCCTCGCCACCCTCTCCCTCACCCTCCTCCTTCTGTCCTCACCCGGCGTCCCCCTCCCCATTGTCCTCCAGCCCCCTCTGCCTGTGAAGTCCTATTTGTTAGAACAGACAGCAGGTTAGCATTAA
>OMPJ01041123.1:0-16714 GCA_900312935.1 Carapus acus
ACCTTCGTTTTATCCACTTGTTTTTTTCCGTCGCAGGTTTTCACTGGGAAACCAAAGTGCTCCCAAACGGGTGATCTTAACGACAGGGGAGGATTTTCTAGCTCCGGTTGGTCGCTAGCTTCAGCCATTATGTTCGAATTAAATCTGATAGTTAATTTAACAACAGACGCATGGACCTCGCAAAACTGTTCTGAAGAGTGCAGGAAAGGCTCGACTGATTGGTTCGCCGTGCGACGTCACCTCCACATGGTCACAAGCGCACGAATCAGGAAAGAGTTTCTTAATAACAATGAAAACGCCTCCCCTTTACTACTCCAATCACGTACAGGTCTCTAATGAATATTAAGTAGCCACATATGACAGGCACAGAACAGGCGCAGCACGTTTCTAGGTCTGTGATTGCTGCATATAAAAACAAATAAACGGACTGTATTCGTTCGGTACGAGGTCGAGAGACCTGTACGTGGAAGAAAATGGTTTTGCATTTTGTTCCCATACTCTACCGAAAATGTACCGAACCGTGTACCGAGTACGTACCGAACCGTGATACCGAACGGTTGCAGAACCGAACGTACCGAAGACGTACCGTTACACCCCTAGTCATTATGTATCTGATTCATGATGTTGTTTGTCTTCCCAGTCAACCAGTCATGGACTTGCTTGTGACGTTGTGTGCAAGTTACCACCTGAACCCCTCAGACTACACAGCAGAGTTCCTCTCAGCCAACAAGAACAACATAAGCTTCAAGCCCCACGCTCCAGTTGGGTCACTGGAAGCAGAGAAGGTTGTTTTGAAGCCTCGCAGAGGAGAGGAGAAGGTCCACAAGCCCTACACGCCAGAGGTACGTCTCAGAAATACTGAAGGTGTGCTTCAGATTGATGACGTTCTCTCACACTCACTTAGTGTTTCTCCCTCCCCTGCCAGGCAACTGTGCGGCTGCTGGTCAACTATAATGAGACGCACAAGACGGTGGTGAGGGTGAGCCCCAGGGTCCCCCTGGAGATGCTCCTTCCCATTGTGTGCGATAAATGTGAATTCAGCCTGGAGACCACTGTGCTGCTTAGAGACTGTCTGTCTACAGAGCCACTAGACATGGGCAAGACCTTGAACGATCATGGTCTGCGGGAAGTCTTTGCAAAAGACCACAGTATGGGACCAGCCGGTATGTCAGTGATCACCGGACTAAAAGTTGTTTGGCAGTAAAATGATTACATTTAGTTTCTGTCTCAAACAGCCAGTGTGCCAGCAGAGGCGATCCCACGCCCACCAACACAAGGTAATGACACCTACATTGTCCCATCGGCTTTTTTTTTTTTTTTTTTTTCTAATCATGTTGCACTTCCAGTATCGTTGATGTCTCCCTTGAAATCACAGACCAACCAAAAAAACTGAACAAACAGAAGGAGAATTCAGGATTCCTCAGCTTCTTTAGGTGGAAGAAGCAGAAAAATGAATCAGTGAGTGGTTTAATGCCAAACACGCATAAAAGGGATGTCGATTAAGATCTCAGAAATACCAACACATGTCAACATTTCCTCAAAGGATATTGCAGCTACAGGTAGGCAAGAGGTGGCTGTCATGAACCCCCGAAGTATCCTGTCAACAGACAGTGCCCCAGCACAGAGATCCACAAAGCGGCGAGCCCCCCTGCCACCCATGGCAGTGTCACCGAGTATACCTAACTTTGGCAACTGGGATCCACAGAGACAGCAGGTATGTTGCACAAAGTATGGCAATCAATGCTGGGCACAATACCAATGCATTTAGTCCCTCTCTCTCTGCAGATCTCTGGGGAATCGACCCTGAGGAGGACCAAACGGAGAGCCCCGTCCCCACCCTGCACAGAAACACTTCAGGACCTCGCTGAGGTCAATGGTAAGACTTGTAGAGCTTTTCATACCTTGACCTGACTTTTGTGATTTGAAGTTACCCTGAATACTTTGCATCACTTTAGCCATCGACTGTTGGTGGGGTAATTCCTGTTGACCTATGAACAACGTTTGAAAGGGATTTGAATCCTTGGAAAAAAAATTTAAGATAAACTGAGCTGCAATCCTTAGCGCAAGTTCTAGTGGGACCATTTAGTAGAGAAATCCACACAGTGCCCTTTGCAGATTCAATGATCTTACCCTTAAAGATAGGTTGGAAGTCTGGCCGTTGTCCACACACTGTATTCCATGGGATCACGGTGCCACACATGCAACGGTGATAGGTGTCATGGGACGTGAGCATCACTGTACTTTGTGTTCTGGCACTTGTGGCATCTTGGTATCCAGTCATCTCCCTTTCGCATAGTCGGCTCCTGAAAACAGTCCTCCCACTTCACAGCTGACGAGCACAATTCAACCTGTCTGCCTTCACACACACACACACACACACACACACACACAGTTTGTACGTTGGAGGGCTGGCCTTCAGTAATGAACATCAGTGCTTGGGTCTGATTGGCCCTCCTGGGAGGGTCTTTGTAGTCACTCTGTAAATGTAGGAGTGTCAGTTTCTTTCAGTGTCCTAACCTCATGTTTCTCTGGGTGTCTGCTACTGTCCTGTCTCTCCCTGAACTCACCAGATGCCATTCTACTGGCCATGTACTCTTCTTGCCCATTTATGTCAATGATATTGATACTTATTGTTCAGTTCAATGATGGAATCTAAAAAGATAAGAGATAAGTTCAAAATTTTTCAGTTTGTGCAATAACGTCATCACCACCACTGTTGCTTATTAATGTTGATAATACTACAATTGTTACTACCACCAATGACAGAGACAAATATTTCTATATTGTATGATCAGCAAAAGTATACTCGTAGAATTCAAAAAAATATTTTACTAATTTCATTTCCTGTGCAGGCACTTCCCACAGTTTGCAGGAGCTGAAAGATTTTCAGCCTCCCACTCGGTCATCATCATCATCACCGACATCTTCATCACCACCACCCCCAGAACCACAATTCTCGTCCTCTTCCTCGATTACCTCTTTTGCCTTCTCGTGTGAGGTGACGGCAACCCATCAGGCCAATGATAAAGACGATGCCTCTACAGATGCTCGCCATGCCCTCGCCAGGATCTTAACCTCCTCCCTCTCCAATGGAGTGTGTGCAAGGTGGTTAAAAACCTCTGCCACACTCCCCTTTCCCACTGAAGACGCTTCATCCCAGGAGTGTCAGGATAATGCGAGTGTATGCACCACCACGGAGGAAGAGCAACAACCTGTAGAACTTCAGCCGAATGGGTTGCCTACCATCACTGTGGTTCCCTTGAGCAGTTGGGAACCCAATGAGGAGGGAGTCATCCAGAATGTTCCAGAGTCGGGCCTGGAATCAATGGAGCCTATCCAAACTGATGAGACTGGGGAAGCTGAAGAGGCAGCAGTTACCAAGGGTAATATTAAGGTTGAGGCTGGAGGGGATCTTCTGATTGAAACTGAGGTTGAGGCTGAGGTTGCAGCCCTGCAGGACCTCTCTTCTCCACATGGATCACTGACTGATCACATTCCTTTGACAGCTACTTTGAAGGTTGCAGACTCCGATAACATGACCTATCCTTTACCTTTTCCTGACTCGAAGCGGCCGTGTGACCAACACACAAGCCTCTCTGCCATCATCATGGGAGGACAGGGGGAAGACGAGAAACCTGAAATTGAGCTGGAGTTATCTTTGGTACATGGCTGTGTTGAGAAACTTGCAGGCAGCAATAAATCTGATGCTGTACAAGAACCTCTCCATGATGATAAACTATCTGGCGAGAGAGCAACTTTGTCAGAGCCAGTTAGTGGCAACATAGAACCTGAGGAGCCCGCTCAAGACGAAGGAACTGGCAGCAGCGAGGACCCTGTCGGGAATGAAGAACAGGCTCACCACGAAGAAGTTGCCAGTGAGAATGAATCTGCTGACAGTGACGAACCTGCCAAGGATGAGGGACCTATCAGTAGTGAGGAGATTGCAAGGAAACGGGAACTTGCACACCATGAGGTCGCCAATGCCCCGAAAAGCCTTGAAGAACCTCCTGGTGGTGAAGAACCTCCAGGCCACAAGGAACCTGCTGGCAGTGAAGAACCTGAAGGATATGAGGAACATGCCAGCAATGTTACTCCTATCAGCAACAAAAAACCTTCATGCTTGTCAAAACCGGTTGGCAACAGCACAAAAGTGGACAGGGATGAGACTTCTTACAGCGACAAAGATGCACCTGTCAGCAGTGAAGAGCCTACCAGGGGAGAACCTGCTTGTCACGAAAATCCTACCTGTTATATTGGTCCCACTGAACAACAACAAATGGAAAGCCATGACGAACCTGCTTGTGGTGAAGATTCTGCAGGCCACGAGCAACTAGCAGATGAAGAACCGGTCGGGTACGAGGGACCTGTCAGTAATGCTGAACTTGCAGGTAATAATGAGTTGAAGGCCGAAGAGACGGATCAAACCATTACACTGAACAATGACACTGTGGTGGAAGAGGAAGATGAGGACAATTTCCCTCCTCCTCCTTCCCCCATCTGTTTTAACGAAGATAGACTCAGAGAAGAATCTACAGCTTATTGGTCATCATCATCATCATCATCCTCCTCCTCTTCCCCACGCTCATATAGTCCCATATCAACAGGACAAATTCATCCGTCCTCCTCTGCCTCAACAAAGCCCAATGCAGTGGCATCCCGCTTTGCCCAAGCAGTGGCACAGGCAGTCCAGAGATCCCACCACCAGAGCCCCGAAACAGATTTGGATGCACAGGCAGCCCACGACCTCCAATGTGCTCTTCCCGTGGAGTCAAGGTCCACTTACCAGTATGGTGAGTGAGGCGCTAAATTCTCCTGCATGACCCAGAATAAGCACACTTTCAACTTTTCTCCTCCTCCATAGGTGCCTGACCAGCTTACTCGGACATCTGTCACACACATTCCCCATGAACTATGGAGGTCTGCTGTATTCCAACATGTTGCGTGACCCCTGGAAGAATTTACCTAAAGTTCACTTGATAAATTTCCATGCGGACAGGGGAGCGGCTTTGGTCAGAAATACTGGCAATGACACATTCAGGCACATTCTACTGTCTTGATGTCAAATTTTTCCCGTAAATTTCAGAGATTTAATACAAAACAAAATGTTTGAGAGGGCCAAATGTATATGAGCTCATGATCCCTGTTTTGTTAGTTTTTTGTTTGTTTGTTTTTTTTGTGAAGAGATAATGTGCCAAGTTGGATTAACTAGGATTATATGCTTTAATGAAGGGAAATGAGAGAAAATTCTTGTTCCTTTACGCGTGCAGACATGAAGAGTGAATTAAAACCTGGAAACGGTTCCACAAGTTTCCTTTTTACACCCACTAGATGGCAGCAAAGAGCCATGATTTAAAATACACCAAATCAACCGCTCTATCTCAGCACTGAATCAGTATCCAAGTGAAAACTGGTTTATTTCGAGATATCGGGATTTTGACTGTTCAAAATAGAAACACACATATGGTGGATTTAGATGTTGG
This sequence comes from Carapus acus, assembly GCA_900312935.1. Lineage (NCBI taxonomy): Eukaryota > Metazoa > Chordata > Actinopteri > Ophidiiformes > Carapidae > Carapus > Carapus acus. The sequence goes on from OMPJ01041123.1 coordinate 5,481, forward strand.
CTGAGGGCAGGGTTCTCCAAGAAAGTGCTCTAAACTGAGGATTTTTTTCCCCTCCGAATGAAAAAAAAAAAAGACAACCCCCCCCCATTTTTTTTTTTAAAGCAATAACATTTCAGGAAAGAGCACAAGTTTTATGCTAAATACCATATTTTGTACACATAAATACACACACTGCACCGTGTCTGACGAAGTCACATCTAGGAGCAATGCTGCGCTTGGTATTGATCCAGCCACCGCCTTGGAGGAGTGATGAGGTGGGGATAGATACAGCCAGAAGTGCCAGTGGCAAAAACGTTAGTTTGCATGCCAGGCCCCAACCACATACCACGACCTGGAGATGCTTGCTCACTCCACCTCTAAGGAGAGGGGGAGAGAGAGGAGGATTGAGGCTGCCGATGGATGAGAGGATGTGACCCTTGACCTGTCATGTATCCACAACTCCTCCAAACCCCCCTTACCTCAGAACGGTCCTCCCAGCCCTCAAGCGCACAGCCATGTCACACCGGTGTTGTCATGGAGAATGCCATTACTGCCCCAAAGGGAGAGCAATGTACCACACATGATACACACACAGGGGGAGTACGAAACACTCCTTCCTTGCCTTGAGAGCTGATATCCAGCTGTGGTGACAACAGTGGCATTCTCCTTACTGCCATGAAAGGTTGAGTTTCAGCCGAAGCGTCAGCATACCACCCTGGCCTCTTGATTACACAAACAACCGCAAAGCACAAAGGAAATTCTGTCCAGCCTTGCTGCTCTTTCACTCAGGTTTATCATTTGCCTGCCCGACACCAGATGCCATCAGCATCAACTGACCTTTTTGTCGATTGTATTAATCGTCTCTACAGACAAAGAGGAAACAAGCAAACATGGATGTCCTACCATCACCCCTGTTGGTTGTGTTTTCCCTCCCACTCAAATCTGCACATTTACTCCAAGTGGCTCAAGTGTGAATAATTAGAAAGCAACACTGTCGCAAATTGTGGATCAGTTGCGGCGTCTTTGGCCTGTTTTACCATGCAAAAATATGGGGTTATGATTTGTTAATTTCTTCACCTCCTCATCAGAATTAACTTTTCTGTAGAGGTGGCTGGGGCCGCTTGTTGGCCTGTTCTACAGCTGGAATACGATTACAGAGCTGCGAGCGGGGCCTGGGGCTTCCATTATCGCTGAGTGAATATGTGTGCGTGTGTGCGTGTGTGTGTGTGTGTGTGTTGTTAGGTCTCCTATATATGTGTGTTTACATAGCACCAGCATGCTAAGACGGAAATAATCAATAAACAAATCACCCGGAGCTGTGCTGCTTGTCGGCTTGAGTGTAACGCCTTAATGCTACTCTCTACATTCACCTTGGGAGCAAGAATCCCTCAGCATCCCCTCACCCGTTAGCCCCCTCGATAGACATACACACACAGCTGCCTGCACCACCCCCATGAACTGAGTCTGGGGTGGGGGGGCCGCTTCATTGGCGAGTGATGCAAGGTGAGCGTGGCTTGACCTCTCATTCACCTCCTCCACCATCCTGCCCATACTCTCTTGATTTCTTTTGGTGGGAATTCGGGTCTTGAGAGATCAGCTGCCAGCTCATTGGAAATGTTAGGATCCCGCTGTAGCGTTGTAGTGGTTCAGATGTTATGGAAATGAAATTTAGCTGCGCTTTCACCTGAGTATGGGTCAGATTTCTCCCCAGGTAAGGACTGACAGGCACACACTGATTGAGATGCAAAACGCATCCATCTGTCATCTACCCTGCAGGAACATGCTGCATTTATCCAAAATATGCTGTGTACGTCTGCTCTGAGCCAGGGGGAAATATGACAAATGACTGCAGTGATCAACGAATATTGTGGCCAGGAAAACACACTCATGCAACACAGACATCAACACAGGATATTGATTTGAAATTAATTTAAGCGTTGCTGTGTATATCCTCTGAGGTGTAATAGTGAAAATAAAATAGTAACATGAACATTTGGTGAAAATTCTGTTTTATTTAAAATGGCATGAATTGTCAATATCTTGATATTGAGTTATGTACTGTTTGTTCTGTTATATTTTGTTAATTGTTGTTCAAATTGTACTTTCAAACAAATCCATTGTACTCATATGAGTAAAAATGGACTTGTTTGAAAATACAGAGTACGAATGCAGTAATTTCCTCTTTAGTTTTAACACCCCAATTTGCTTTTATGTATTTGAATAAATATCACAGGGAGTGAAATGTGGGATGTGAGACCTAAGTGCAGGCTATCAAAGATGTATGTGCATTACCAAATTATAATTGAATCTTATATATTTTAATTGTGTGAATAATTCATTCCGCCTTGTTATATGTGTATGTCCTTATTTTCCAGAATGAAACATCCAGAAACGGAGCGCCACTTATCGCCGTCATTTTCTGTTTTTAATCGGAAGTAGTCCCTTTGCCCATCATCTGCCCGACCGCACCGCTGATAGATGGCAGGCGAGCCTGATTGCAACATCATTTTTTTCCACTAGTCCCGATCACTGAAGCCGCCACGGTCGTCGTGACGAATGGACGTCGGCTCAGACGCCTTCGACTCCATCCCGTGACGGAGTGACATCCACGCCGCCGCTCCCTCGTCACCGCAGTCCAGGACGCTGCTCTTGATCAAAACTAGACCCTCGTCGTCTCCCCACCTGTGGTCCCGTGATTCCATAGAATAAACGCAATGATTCCATAGAATTATGATTCCATAGAAGTAGTGATTCCATAGAATAAACGCAAACAACATCTTTAATCCCTAACACACATATGCCTCCCACATCTTGTTTTGTCTTTCTCTGTTCCTGTTGCATCACTTTTACGCGCAGTGATCCTCGCTCCACTATGTGACTGCTAGTGATACCGCAGCATTCACTCCCAGCCGATAGGGGGCAGAGCCATCCCTTCTACGGATCATGGGGGCCCGAGCGGCGGAGAATCGCTGTCGGTGACCACTGACAACTTTCTATCCAGTCATGCCTCAGTGGTACCCCATAATCGTGATCAATATTCACAATAATCCCATCGATCCCCAGCAATGAGTTGTGAATTTGCTCCAGCGTCGCCTCCACTCTTCTCAGCCAAAACGTTGCAGTGTGTGGGCATTCCTTAAATTGAAAAGAAAAAGAGAGAGAGAGAGATAGGAGGAAGAGTTTTATTGTCCTCTTTTCTTTCAGTGTGTCATCATTAATAATTCATCTCTTCCCTCCGCCGCTAAAACAACAACAAACACAACAACCGTTTGGATAATGTATTCAGTCAAAAGGTTCATTGCCTGTGCGTGAGCGCGTGTGTGTTGTGGTGCGGAGGGGGCACAGTGAAATGTGCAATGGAGTGAGACAAGAGAGCACCCCGACAGGGAGAGGCTCAATGTCACTCTGCAGCGTGGTGGGAAGGAAGAAAAACAAATGCCAGAGGGGTAGAGAAGGGAGAGGATGCTGTGTATGTGTATGTGTATGTGTATGTGTGTGTGAGAGGCGTAAATTAGAGGTGTTGGGGTCATTAAGAGGGTGCAGCAAATTCCTATTAAGGTTGATTGTATTGTTAATCTGTAAGAAACCTGAATGGGGCTCTTGGTGGAGGGGTGGGCGGGGCTTTCTGTGGCACTAACAAGTCTGCCATCCCACCCAAGCCACCAACGATCCAAGGTAATGCACACGCCTGTGCGCACACACACACGCACACACACACACACACACACAGCTCCTAGGCCCCACATTGAGCCTGTTTACATGAGCTTAAAAGTCAGTTAATAAAGATAAATCAGATGATAATAAAAAAGAGATCTGATGCATTTACATGGGCCTTGCTCAAGAGCACCTCGGCAGTGCCCTAAAAGTGGAGCTGGCCCCTGCAGCCACCAGCCTATGTTGTTTCACCATGGCCCACTCTGAACATGAATTGGCCACCCTCCAGATTCCAAGCCTTGTCCCGGGGAACTCAGCTACTGCCGCCTGTGTTGCCCAGCCTTTTCTCTCTCTCGCTTTCTCTCTATGTACATATGTAGTGACGTTATAACCAGGACGAAACAAGAGGTACGTGGTAAATACAGAAATTGACTTCAATATATTTTCATTTTCATTGAACATGAAATTGTTCTGTTCACTCAAGGAGTCGTTTGTGCTCTGCTCACGTGATGACATCACTGCTGTTGTCCAAAGGCAATTATGAACCGATTCTACACTGTATATTGGATAAAACGCGATACATATGCAGACATCAAGACATCATAGGTACGTGGAGAAATATAGGTATGTTTATCAAATTTCTGGAGATGTCTGATGGTATCGGCCCACCGAAATTATCGGCCCGATATTAGCATAAAAATGTAATATCAGTACCAGATTTTTTTTTGCTTTAAAACCGATAAAATAAAAACTGACAAAAATAATAATGCTCGCGTTACACTGAAATAGTGCCTATGCGCTCCTGAAGCGTTTACCGGCGCACATATCGGTATCGGCTGTTATCGGTATCTGTATATTGAGAGTTGGACAATACCGGCACATCGGATATCGGCAAAAAAGCCAATGTCGGTCATCCCTACAAATTTCATATTCTCAGATAACTGCCATTATCAGATTTGGGATATCTGAGTATGCTGTCTGCGTGATCACTTTCTAAATCAGACTCCTAGGATTATGTCATGTTTGAAAATTTTGCGTGCAAGTAAACTGGATTATTAAGACCAATTCACTGGGCGACTTTGCGTTTTAGGTCCTGACTCCTTGGCATATGCACACACACACATACACACACACTTAGACAGAAATACCAGACCAAAAGCCCCGGGATGATGATGATGACGACTCCTGCAGCAGTCAGTCCCACAAACAGACACGTCATGTCCACCCAAGACAAACGCTTGTCCTTATCCTGTGTGTACTTCTTCCAGAAAGCGTCTCTCTCTCTCTCTCACATACACACGCACAGTTTGTGGTACACTTTTGCAACATTCTTCATTTCTTATAATGGAGTAAAAGAAGAAAATCCATAAAACGTGGATGGTGTTTATGTCATATTAAGTCTTCTTAAAACATTTACCGTGAAAGAAATTCAGTGCAATTCAAGTCGGTAATGAAGCTGGTAACTCAGAAGGACTACCGGTAAGTCAACGAGTGGAATGAAGTTATACATTATCTCCTCCATTTTCTTCTGTGCCCTGCTGGAATACTGGAATGGTGAATGAATTACACTGGTCAACAATAAATTTATGGTTTATGTTTTTTTCACTTGCTGTAGGATAATTTTGATGCGCTGAATCCAAAAATGACATCAGTTTTGCTCAGTCAGGTCAACTTTCTGAACTAAGCTACATATTTGTTTTTTGACGTTTTTGTTTAAATGTACAGGTATTTTCACATCATATAATGCAAGATTCTTTTTTATTTCTTGCAATTAACGAATTCAGAAGATTTTGCATGATTTTGCCAATTTATGACAATTTTTTTGTCATATTATATGTGAATGAAAAGGCTTCAACTTGAAGATAGGGCTGGGCAAAAAATCGATTTAATCGATTTATCGAATTTGGAGCAAAAATCGATTTTTATTTTGCAAACTCGAGTTTTTCGAGATTTTTCGCGTTCCGTTTCTTGTGAGTTTCCGTAGCGCAATTTGAGCCCGCCCCCTCCCACGCGCAACACAATTACAAACAACATGGCAGCGGCAGCATGTAAACAAGAGCTACTTCCAAAGAAAGGTACAACTAATTCAATCATTCGGAACTGGTTTGGTTTTGATGCTGTAAATATGTTTAAAGGCTGTTACTACCGGAAGCAGCAGTGCAACTAATCTGGTCGAGCACCTGAAGAATAAACATTCCGGAGAATGGGAGAAGTGTAACCAGCTACAAAACGAAGACGGCAGCTCTAGCACACCGGCTAAACAGCAAATTACACTTTCTGAGAGCTTTACAAACTGTGTGCCTTATGATAAGAATGGAGCGCGTTGGAAAGCGATTACAGTCTTATATTGCCACAGACATGTTGCCAGTTTATTCTGTTGAAAAGCGAGGCTTTGCTCACGTGTTGAAAGTTTTAGATGCTAGGTACGATACCCAGTCGCAAGTGTTTCGCCAGCGTAGCGCTGCCTCACCTGTACACTGCCACTCGGCAAAAGATCCGCGCTGAGCTGGAGGAGGCGGCAGAGATATAATAAGCACATATTTTGTTTGTTAAAGATAAAAGTTTGTTTACATTTGTTTACCTTTTGAGTAGGTTATGTCTACCACAGGCATTTAAGCAACAAGTTTAACGTTTTATTTGCACTATGCTAAGATTTCTTTATCAGTAATCTTTGTTTAGTTATCTGTTCCTAGTAAGATCATTTAAGGTACTGTGAAGTTGCTGTTGCACTTTTGAAAACTTAAACCTGGGTAAAAGCTTGAAATTGCTGAATGACAGAGCCTCATTTACTTCTAATTTTGGATTGTTTATATGCATTTTTTACTCTGAGGACAACCACAGCAATAAAGTTGCACTTTGACAGTATGTCAGATGTCTGCAGTTGTTTTTAAGTGCATTGAAAAAAAAAAATCGAAAATCGAATTTTTCTTTAAAAAAATCTGAGATTTTTTTTTGAGGCAAAATCGCCCAGCCCTAGTCCAGAGTAACACAATTTGCTAACAATGTCACTTTCTCTCTATTTCATTTTTCACTCGATGCATATCCATATCAACCGAGTCACCTGACCAGAGATGTACTGTATATATGTTACAAAAATGAATAAACGAACTTCATTCTCTCCCCTGCAAACTCTTTCACTCCAGCGGAGGAATGGTACATTTCAAACTAAAGCCATAACAGCCCATTTCCTTTTTCATTTCATTCAGCTCGCTGGACGACCCTAAACCCACCGTTTTCCTATTTCTATTCCGAGTCACTCGATAAAGGGACGTCTCTAAATCTCCCAGCAAAACAGAAATGGCCTTTGAGTATTCTGAGAAACACCCCATCTGTCCCCCTGAGTCCAGAGGACTACCAAATGATATGTGCAGCAGCAATCAGAGCCACAGAATGCAAAGCAGGAAATTGAGTACACACTTACCACCGACACCTGTGCCCTGCCCTCTTCCTCAATCTCGGCCAGGCTTTTGTACTGTTGCGGGGACTCAATGACCATCTCCCTTTTGGGCATTTTTCCAGTGCGGCCCTGCATGATCGACAACTGGTCCTAGCCGTGACGAGGTATCAGCATTCACTGAACATGCACTGCCATTCCATGAGAGAAGATTGGAGTCAGCAAGGGTTTGAAGAGTTTTGCTGGTGTCCAGAGAGACGCCCCCTTGCTCAGTCACAATAGCCCAACCACTCTCTCTCCCCTGCCTCAAACTCTCTCTCTCTCTGTCTCATCAGAGGGGTAGGGCCCCTTTGACACTCAACAGCTGTGCTGTGTGTATGTGTTTGCTTGAGCTATATCTGATTATGTGAACAGTAAGGAAGGGGAGGAATGAACATGAAGTAAAAAGCTCACAGAAGCCCCCAAAATGGTTTTCATCACCTGACATCTACACCTGCAGGAATTTGTTCATGTAAACTCAAGAGAGGGCCACAAGTAAAAACAAAAAAAATCAAAGCTTTAACAGATGTCATTCAATTCAATTCAGTTCAATTAAATTTAATTCAATTCAATTTGTACATCATCAAATCACAACAGGGGTGATCTGAAGGCGCTTTCCAAGATAAAGCAACAGACAGAGACCCAACACATTTTCCCCATTAGCAAACACTAGGCAATGGTGGCAAGGAAAATCCCCCCTTTAGTGGAAAGAAACCTCAGGCAGACCAGGCTGCATGTGGCGTGCATCTGCCTTGACCAGTCATCTGTGAATACTGATGTGTGCAGACAATCATCTTCATACACCTAAACTCCCTATTCATATTTTGTACCAATGCCGTATACACTGCCGAACTAACTTCTTTTCATCCTCTCTTGGATGTCACAGAGGTGCAAAGACACACAAACACTCACACACATACACCCTGCCCTACCCTACACTGCCCTCATAAATAAATGTAACTCCTACCTGTATAACAATTAAGGATTCAGATTCAGATCTTTACTGTCATTTGTATAGTATAGAAAAAGGTTCCCCTGCACAATGAAATTCTTACTTTGCAGCCCTGCACCGGATCCCAAGCGTAAGAGAGCAGTACACATATATTCATATATAAATTATGTCAACCTAAGGACGAAAATCTATACAGAAAAAAATATGCACAGAGGATTAATTTGTGCAGGAGAAAACACACATAAAAACGTTTACTGCATATGATTGAGAGGAACTTTTAGTATTCCTTAGGGTGGGGGTTCTCAGCTGTTTGACAGTCTGATGGCCGTGGAATAGGAAGAATTCTTAAATCTTGTGGACCTGCATCTGACACTCCTGTATCTCCGGCCTGAGGGGAGGAGTGAGAACAGTCCATGTTGCGGGTGTGTGGGGTCTTTGATGATGGTGGCAACTCTCCTGTAAACTCTGCAGTGGTAAAGGCTCTGCAGAGAGGGCTGTGGCATCCAGGTGATCTTAGACGCAGCTCTTACCGCTCTCTGCAGGCTTTTGCAGTCCTTTGCAGTTAAGCAGCCTTACCAGACAGTGATACAGGTGGTGAGGACAGTAGATTCTGTATTCGTTGATATCCTCAATGATAAGATTGAGGGCCAGAGGATATTTCTGTAGCGTGGCGGGGGAGGCAGATGAGCCAGCAGCTTCACTTAACACCCCCGTATCATCTTTGCCATTCAGGCACCACGCTATCTGTCTGATGGATGATGTTTACTACAACCCACCAAAAACTGCCTGCCCTTAAAGAGGACCTACTGAAATAACTTGAAAATCTGCACCAAAAACAGAACCAGAGGGGTAGCCTCGTTTCCAGGTTCCCGATGGAGCAAGTGTGAACTTCCCACAGGCAGCCACCACAGGCAGTGCTGAGTGGAATATTGTGAACCCATGAGTGAGCAATTGGTTGGGAGAGACTGTTGCTGGACCAATGGCACACATTGATGCAAATAGTTTCCCCTGCAAATAATGAAACTCTGATCACCCCAGAGAGACAATCTGCCTCTAGTGATCTTGTCAAAATACTCGCCATGCTGACGTTATCAAACCAGCAGACTTGGAGGGGCTGCAAATGATCTTAAATGCTTAAATGAGATTAATCCAGATTAATCTTGTGATCTCATTGTTTGCATTTTTCAGATCACCTTACCACATGCCTGTGTGGGTGGGTGGGTTGGAAATCAGTCAAATACATGTGGGACTCGTTAGATGTATTATTGAATAGGGACTTCCTGATGTCCACATGATGTCGGAGCTCTACTAGGTGCTGAAAACAGTGAAATAATGACTTAAGGACAGGAACTGCCTGAGCAGCATGTAACTGTGGCAACACACAATGACCCTGGGTATTGTGTGGAGTCCCTCAGTCTGTGTCTGTTTATCAGTATAGTTTGTATACTGTCCCTCTGATGCAGATGAATACATTCATAATCTGTCATAGCATACCATGTTGAAGAGTACCAACAAATGGCCGTCATCCTACCGCACCACTAGAAAGAAACATAAAACCACCATTTTGTGTCAATCTCCCCGCACAGTCACCACAGAGGAATCAATCTCATTCCCGAAACCACTCCTCCAACCACTTGGATTGCTGTAACCTCTCTCACAGTGCAAAAAGTGCTCCCTCTAGAGTTAAGTGAGAGCTTTGATGGTAGAAAAATAAGCATCCAGGGTCAAAGCAGCTTGCTTTGAATTTTGATATCATTTTGAATTTTGACATCAACAACACAGTTTAATGGTGAACAAAGGGGGTTGCACACTAACCCCCAGTCTTCATTGGCTTTTGGTGGCCCAGTGAGAAGCTTTTGCTGTAAATAGTAAAATTTGTTTTGATTATTGATTGTATTGAATCACCTTGTCTTTAATTTTGTGGCAAAAAAATATACGCTGCATAAAAGCACTACCGTATATTCAATTATGTAATTATAGCCCATGGAGATACTAAGAGCAGATTTACACCTTCAGGGCTGAGCTGATACAGAGTTATTGTGCCAAATAAAACAACTGCATTCCACGCTCCACCTGGATATTGACAAAAAATACAAACATGTTCAAGTGCACAGCCTCCTCATACAAAAGACAGAAATGAGTTGCCGGGCAGGTCATTTCTTTCGCAGTGTCCCCTCGCGTTCCAGCCAGAGCCTATCACCATCACAGGCCCGTGTTGTGTACGTCATCACCCTGCTGGGTGGTCGGGCCCAGGGGTGGGGGATGGAGCTGTGGGACTCTGGTTCTCCGATGTGTCGGAATTACCAGGCCTTAACTGAGGACATGCAAAAGGTGTTTGACCAGTTGGTGCACTGGCAAGGCGCAGCCCAGGCCATCCTGCAGACTCGCTAGAGGGCAAGGTCGGTGTCATACTATGCTAAGGACTTTGGCATGCTGGCCACCACCAGTGGGTAGAGCAAGTGGGCGCAATTTGACGTTTTCCTCCATGGCCTCTCAAGGGAGGTTGGGGATGAGATTGTCTCAAATGACCTTCCACCGACCTTGGATGACCTGAATGATTTGGCATTCTGGGTCGACCATCAGTGCCGCCAGCAAGCAAAAAACAAGCAGTCATATGTTGGTCTGAGACTGAGCATCAGGGAATCTCTGCGTCTGGCTCTCTCTGCACCACCAGAGCCAAAGGACTCCCACTCAATGCAGATTGATCACCCGCATCTCTCGAGCGACAAAAGGAAACGGAGAGAGGACTCAAACTCATGCTTGAACTGCGGGGGTACCAACCACCACATTGCACAGTCCCCCACAAAAGGTCATGCTTGTCATTAACAGAAGGACTAATGCCGAGCGTGTCCCACCACCGTCCCTCTACTACTCCCCACCATCTGGTCTCCATCCGGTGAAAGCACTCATTGACTCTGGGCCATATGGCAATCTCATGAGTGCGGCTCTGGTGACAGAGCTGCATCCCGTTGACTCTGGGGACGCCACCAGAGACGCGTTTACTCACCGTGATGAGACTTTCCCGGATCTGCCAGGTTACCCCTCTGTAAGACTACTCATTTCGGGGAATCATCGGAAAACCATGGTTTTCCACGTCCTGGACTCCCCGGAGGTTTCTCAGGTCCTGGGACGACCGTGGTTAGTGTGGTACAACCCATAGATAGAGTGGGCCACATACAATATTGTGGGCTGGAGTCTAACCTGCCTGACAGACTG
>OMPJ01041125.1:0-10369 GCA_900312935.1 Carapus acus
TAAATATGTATGTTCATTTTTCCTTAAGTTTAGATAAGTTAAGGTTGGTTTTTATCGTATTTGATCTGAAATTGCTTTAGATTTGGTCATTAGCTCAAAATGTGAATAAGATTTATTTTAAAATGTTGATTTTTTTAAACATTTCATAACTGATAACTTTTTCAAACTTGGTGCAAAATAGTGCATATTTGTTAAATAGGTTTGTCAGTGGCTCTTAGAAATGAGACATATTTCCTATTAAATGGAGTATGCAAGTGATCATCTGAAAATGTAACAGTTACTGAGATTAATAGAAATTAAATGCTGAATACTGATATCTGTTTCCTACCTTGATGTCATTGTTGATGATTGTTAGAAATAATTTACGTGATCAGTGTCTTCACATAGATGAGTATCATTAATCGTTATTAATAATGTATAACTTAAGGCAAACCTAAGGCAAAATTTATTATTTCCGAAAAGCATATCAAACTGGTAGCCCTTCGTATGACTCAATATCCATGAAGTAGCCCTCGGCTTCAAAAAGGTTGTTGACCCCTGCTCAATAGGGTACATAGATATAGAATGCTGATATCTAACAACAAGGTGGGGCACAGATAGCAGTATTCAGCACTTCATTTCTATTCATGTCAGTAACTATTGCATTTTCAGATATCACTTTTTATTTTAAGATGATGGGTCAAGTTAGTAGACAATGCTGACACCCGTCCAGCCATTGGAAATGCCCCCGTTTGGACGTCAGGAGAGAGTAAGATTGGTTAGATTGGTTCAATTTTTCTGGTCTCGAAGTACAGTGTTAGCAACTATCATCATTGCTTCTTTGACTTCTCCCTCTGAAAACTCCTGCTTCTTCCTCATGATCGGGAAATATGTAGCTCTTATCGAGGATTCGATTGCCTTTCGAAACTTTTTCACGGATCTTGTGAAAAGAAGACTGTTGCTTATTCCAAGCTGCTGATAGCTCCAGAGCTTTTCCTGCCCGTAGTGCCTTCAACATTGTCACCCCACAAGTGAGACGCACATGTTTCTTTCAATCGTAGAATGTGCGAAAGTGATGGGTTTTCTTTCTTTTTCTGCTATGTATTAAGGGTAATAAACTGCATTCAGGGCCCATCTTTGTGTTGCCTGCTAGTTTACTCTGCACACATTGCCGATCATTGAATTAGATAGGGGTGGGTAAAATTAGCGAGTTACTTTTTATTTTCAGATTTATCTGTTTTCAACTTTACTGCTCAAAGTTTAAGTTCAATGAAAATAAACAATTTAGATTGTCAACAGGTACTATTAATTTGTGTATTTCTACTTCTCACTAAATCGAATCAAAGCATTCAAATCAATAACACGTCGAATCGAATCGAAACCTTAAGAATCGAAATGGAATCGAATCGAGAGGTTCCTATCAATACCCAGCTCTAGAATTAGAGTAGGTCAGGGTTCACCCAAGCTTATTTCACCTTCATTTATAATGAACATGTTTTTTAAGATATTGTCATTTTCAAATCTATATGAATGCATGTGTGATTTAGAAAAATAGCAACAGAATAAAATGATTTTAGATGCAGCTCAGTGGTGAGTGATGCTATTTTTAGAACCAGCCTACTGGTGCCTCATATGGTCCCTGCGGCCAACCTGGGCACCGTGTTGGTGACCCCTGGATTAAGACAAAGGGATTCCCAACCAAGTACTAAAGATTGACATATCGTTGTGAAAGTGCCATATTTTGATTGATCCGAAGTGGTCCTCATTTCTCCCCTATTTTTCCGGCAAAAACTGAGAAGTAAATGGTGATTTCTTCAGTTTTCAAATTTTTTGAATTCCAAAACCCAAATTATGCAAAAATAAACGAATTGATACTTGAAATCTTTATGATTATGAGCCCTTAATCTATAATTTGTGGAAGTTTAACTTTATAAGTGGAAATATGGAAATAGAATTACTTTTCCACGATATTCACATTTTTTGGAAAGGGTTTGAGCAACTGGGTAGCAGGGCAGTGCGGCAATCAGGAGAGAGAGATGGAAGCATATCAGCATGGACAAACAATTGCGACAGGCTGTGGTGGAGGTGTTGAAGTGCTGTAAGTTTGAGCCTGTAGTAGGGATTGCACATCAGTGCTCTGTGATGATTCTTTGAGATTGATGTCAGCTGCGCGCTGATTACGTGATTTTTACCTAAACAAAACAACTTAGAGAATGGGTGAAGAACCTGGTGATACATTGGTTGTGTGTCAATAACTCACTCTGGATGAAAATATTTGGACTCACTGCAATGGTGGGCCAATAAACGGGACCAGTGTGAAAGTGCCAGTGCTGAGTAGTAGGTTATTTTAACATTTTGTACTGATACAAACATGGAACATGAAGAGGGAGCACAAAGAGTGACCAAAGCAACTTCCAGTGTTTTGTTTTCGAGTCACAAGGACAAGAATTACTTAATTTCAACATTTATGTGCATATATTTTACATGTTCATTACATACATGCACAGTTTTACCTTCGTATTTCACCCATGGGTGACTATTTCAATAATGTGTATTTCATACTTGTCTGTCTTTGTGTAGGGAATACTGTCTTGAGACCAGAGAAGATCGCCAGGAGCGTATTGAGTTCATTGATAAGCAGCTGGACCTTTTGACCATTGACTGTAAGGCTAAGATCAAACAGATCACTGAGGCGGTAGAGAAACAGGTAAAACGTATGTTCTAGTACAAATATTTTTTTTCCTTTTTTGCGATCTTGAACTACTTGCCATCTCTGTTGAACTTAACAGATATTCTACTTGCCATCTCTGTATCATCCACTAAACTCTCTCATCCACTCCACTCTCTCTTCCAACTAGACATTTTTGGTCATTTCACACAATTCAGTACAAATATACAGGCACAGTTGGTGTAATGGTTCATTAAGTTAAAATGGACGCATTTTAGAAAATAGTAGAACTGCCTGTTTTTTAAGGTTGAAGTTCTGTAATGGTTGTTTGTGGCAGCCAGTCCTAAAATGTGGGGGACATTAGAGGTGCAGAGGGAAGCTGCTTAGATCCATGTTGTGTTATTGTGTTCAGGTCTCTAATGCCATGGCAGACGAGATAAGGAAGCTCCACGTGCTGGTTGATGACTATCAGATGGAGTTCCACCCATCTCCAGTGGTGCTGAAAGTCTACAAAAATGCAAGTCTTCAATATTAATGCTGCTAGTCAAGTCAGGAGAGCATAAGCTTAAATGCTATTTTCACAATAATGTCACTTGTCTTTGTGATGTCTTATGTGTACATACTATGTATGTGAGTGTATAATCATAGGCGGAGGAGGAAAGATGTGGGTGGTACCAGGAGAAAGTTCTGGAAGGCAGCATCAGAGCTCCTGTCGTACAGAGATCGCGCAGCCCTTAATAAGGGGCCATGGACTCCATACTCCTGGAGCACCCCCCACAGAGCATCAAAGGAACCTTGTCAAATGCCTTTTCCACAAAGCTTCACAAAGTCCACAAAGCTCATGTGGACTGGTTGGACAAATATGATATCTCTAGCACTCTGCAGAGAGTGAAGAGCTGGTCCAGTGTTCCACAGCCAGGACGGAACCCGCATTGTTCCCCCTGGATCTGAGGTTCAACTATTGGCCGGATTCTGCTCTCCTGTACCCTAGAATAGACTTTCCCGGGGAGGCTGGGGAGTGTGATCCCTCTGTAATTGGAACACACCCTCCAGTCCCCCTTCTTTAACAGAGGGACCACCATTCCGGTCTGCCAGTCCTGGGGCACTGTCCCCGACTGCCATGCGATGTTGCAGAGGCGTGTCAGCCATGACAACCGTGCAACATCCAGAGACTTGTGGTACACAGGACGGATCTCATTCATCCCCGGCCCCTTGCCACCGTGGAGCCTCTCAACCACCTCGGTGACTTCAGCTTTTGTGATGAACAAATCCACCTCCTCCTCCTCCTCCTCTGCTTTCTCTGTGGAAGAGATGTCAGTGGGATTGAAGAGATCCTCGAAGTATACGATTACAAAATCGATTATCGACCTCCGGTTTAGGGTGTCCTGGTCCCAAGTGCACTGATGGACACCCTTATGTTCGAACATAGTGTTTTTTATTGACAAATTGTGACTAGCACAGAAGTCCAACAACAAAACACCCTTCGGGTTCAGATCAGGGAGGCAGTTCCTCCCAGTCACACCACAGCCACTACTGTCATTGCTGACTAATGCATTCAAGTCCCCCAGTTGAATGATGGAGTCTCCAGATGGGGTACAGTTTCGCAACCCACCCCCGCCCCCAACCCCTCCCCGAGGACATCCAAGAAGGCTTGGTACTCTGCACTGCTGTTTGGCCCATTTGCTGAAACAACAGTGTCCCCTGCCCGAAACCTCTTGTTCACTAGGGAAAACTCTTAACACATGACGTCAGAGCTGTGGGGCATTTAATAAGCCCACTCCAGCTCGCCGCCTCTCCCCACGGGCAACTCCAGAGTGGAAGAGAGTCCAGCCTCTCTCAAGAGGTTGGGATCCAGAGCCAAGGCTGTGCGTAGAGGTGAGCCCGACTATATCTAGTCGGAAACGGTCCACCCTTCGCACAAGCTCGGGCTCCTTTCCCCCCCAGGGAAGTGACGATCCATGTTCCGAAAACTTGCTTATCTGTCTGAGGATTAGGTCAACGAGGCACCCCCAGTTGACCGCCACCCATACCACAATGCACCGACCCCTCACGGCCCCCTCCTGCAGGTGGTGGGTCCACTGGCCCACGACCCCTCTTCGGGCTGAGGCCGGCCAAGCCCTATGGGCAGAGGCTTGGCAACCAGGCGCTCGCTGAGAAGCTCCAACCCTGGGCCTAGCTCAAGGGTGGGGCCCAGGTGACACCTTTCTGGACGACGTAGACTGCCTTTGTTTTCTCTACTTAATAAGGGGTCATATAAATGCAAATGTGATTTAGAAAAATAGCAAAAGAACTAACTAAAATTTTAGACACAGCTCACTGGTTAGTGGTGCTATTTTTAGAGTAGGCCTGCGGATGCCTCATGTGGCCCTTGCAGGTGACGTGGCATTGGTTGGTGACCCCTAAGCTAATGTAATGAGGGAAAGCAGCAGGATTGTGTGTGTGTGTGTGTGTGTGTGTGTGTGTGTGTGCTGTTTTCTCTGGACAGAGGAAAGTCGAGGAAGATACAAGAATGAGGAGGTCCAGGAGCCATCTAAGGGAAGAAGTTAGAAACTTAAAGTTTGCTCAAGTGTAGAGGAGAGATGATGATA
The DNA here is from genome assembly GCA_900312935.1 of Carapus acus. Taxonomy (NCBI): domain Eukaryota; kingdom Metazoa; phylum Chordata; class Actinopteri; order Ophidiiformes; family Carapidae; genus Carapus; species Carapus acus. Next base: position 5,236 of record OMPJ01041125.1, read on the forward strand.
AAGTGATATTCGACACACGATGGAGCAGCCAGGCCGGAGGAAAACAGTGAGACCACAGAGATGGTCCATGGATGTCGATAAGGAAGACATGAGAGTAGTTGGTGTTTAAGGGGTGATCCGTCTTGGCTACTGCGAAAGCGAGATATGATATACTGTACATGTCTTTCATATCGCATATGGATATTGGTATCAGATTTTTTTGTGCAAGTGGAAAGCGTAATGTCCACATCAATGTCATTTTGTATGCATATCTTCACTATTTTTCACATAAGATAGGAGAAGCAGAAATTTCTGAAACTTTCTGATACATAAATATGACAAACAATTCACAAAAGAATACTGTGCACAAGTTAGGACAACTGTGCACAAGTTGACTTAAGATGTAATCTCACCTCATCCTTAATGCTCAAAAATCTAAATGTGACCTGCTGAAGAAAACTAAACCCCCTGAAAATGTTATAGAATTGGTGAAGTACCTCAAGTGGTAAATTGGGGTGAAGGAGTATAATGTGTATAATACCACCTCATTACTCACTCACAGATGTGTCCTTACTCACTTTTATTGTTGCAGGAGCTACACAGACACATTGAAGAGGGTCTTGGAAAGAACATGTCAGAAAAATGCTCGAGCAACATCACAAATTCTCTCCAGGCCACGCAGAATGATATGATAGGTAAAACTTCACATTTCACCTGAGTCAATTTCCAACACCCCTCTTCTCTTTGTTGACTGGAAATAAGAGCAGTGGAAGCACACTTAACGTGCATCTGCCTGTCAATGAATTAATAAAGAAAAGGGATGTCCGATATTGGCTTTTTTTGCTGATATCAGATATGCCTATATTGTCCAACTCTCAATTTCATGAAAAAAACTCGATACCAGCTGATATCGATATGTGCGCTGGTAAACGCTTCAGGAGCGCACAGGCACTATTTTGGTGTAACGCAAGCATTATTATGTTTTTATCGGTTTTTATTTTATCGGTTTTAAAGCCAAAAACTCCGACACCGATATTACATTTTTATGCTAATATCGGGCCAAAAATATCGGTAAGCCGATATTATCGGACATCTCTAATAAAGAGCATTTTTTTGTATGTCTCTGTCCCTTGAGGCACTATCCAAGTGCTGCATTCATGTCAGCACGTCGAAACAAACAATTTCACCTAACATTTTCAGTATGGACATAACTTAAAAACCAACACCTAATTTAACTTATGGTAGGTACTTTGTAGATTGTTGATCTTGCGATCCAAGAAATTTGAGAAAGGAAAGTAAATAACTGACGTTAAAAAAAATTGTTGCAGTGTCATACTCAATGCATAGGGGAGACCGAGGCTTATTGTCACACTTCTTACACTCTTTTGTATTTCTTTGAATCAATACATTTAATTACAAAAACGTGTACCAAATGAAAGACCAATGCTTCAATCACGAATTTTGTTTAATGCCATTTTCATATCATGTGTCAATGCATAGTTATCAGCAATCCAATAGAGGGTGTGGACTTGTGACAACTTACCCCATCATGGGGTAAGTCACACTATACGGGGTAAAGTGTCACACTGGATTTTGCAATAGATAAAACATGGACAAAACAATTGTTATGGTTCTTATTTTACCTGAAAGTGAACACTGAGGTCAGGCATTGAAAATTATTATTATTATTGTTATTGTTGTTATTATTATTAAAAATGTGCATCCCCAAATTATATATTCTCTGTAAAAGTAGCATTAAAATGTCATAATGACGACTGCTAATTAGCACACTTTGTTGGTTGTCACATGTGACAAATTATCCCAAGATGACCGAGACAAGTTGCCCCTAAGTACCATATTTGCTAAAGGTAGCACTAGCTTAAAGTTAGCTTACACCGAAACAATGACTGAGATACAACAAAATGCCTTATTCTCTCCTCTTTCAAGCCCACATATATCATTTTGAAGATTTTTATCTGAAAGAAGGTTATTTTGGAATATATAAGGCTGAAATTTTTACCTTGAGATGATCAGAGTGGTTACATTATACTCACTTAAACTCAACAGGTGCTAATCTCTTTTCATTCAGTACATGACATCAGACGATGTAAAGGAAAGAAAGAAGTATTTTACTTTCTAGTTGCCCCCTCTCATGGGGAAGAAGATTGCAATTTGACAATTAGCCCATGTGACAACAAGCCCCGGTCTCCCCTACTTTTCAAGACATTGTTGCAATCAAAAGCTCATGATATCTGAAGATTAAGTTGAATGAGAGAAACTGCACTTAACCCCTTGGAAGTTTTGTTCTCCGTGGAAATTCCTCATGTTACGTCCCAGGCTAGGGGACACCGGACGCAACATTAAAGAGTCAACACCTGTTTAATCCACAAATCGATATAATTACTTTAACTGCAAAACAGAACAAGGGCTGTTCGATGTCAGGGAGGGGCGGTCCAAAACAACAAACAAAAAGGATACTCAAAAACAACCAAGATGATCTAGTCAGCATAACGTCAAACAAAACACAATCTCCTTTCCCTCCCTAGCTGTAACCAGGAGAAATTAAAAGGAAGCCTCCGTCCCATACAGAGACCCGGCATCCAAACCGTCTGATGGTGTCAAAACACAGTATCTCAAGAGAAATAACTAAATTTCTCTTGCAAACAAGTGGCTGTCACATGTAACGAAGGTGACTCGACGGCACGATCGGGAGCGGCAAAGTGTGTGGGACAGCAAAGCCAGCTGATCCTCTGTCCTCCCCTTTAAATAGTGGAGCCTTCCAATCAAGTGTCTGCACTTGCAACAGAAAAAAGAAATTACACAGAGACACCCTGGTGGACAACACTACCCAGTGCCCAGGAGACACAGCATGATGACTTTGAGTCATCGGTTTTGTTCAAATGACCAAGAGTCCAGTTTATTATGCTGTGGGACACGGCTGTCTCAAATTCCTACTTTTCAGCCAGATGTACTGCCCATCACCACCTTTCTCTCTCTTATATCCCTTTGCAGATGGGTTAAAGCCACTCCTGCCCATTTCAGTCAGAGAACATGTGGACAAGCTGCTTCCTCGCCAGTGCTTCAACCTCAGCTATGATCTGGCTTGTGACAAACTGTGCAGTGACTTCCAAGAAGACATTAGCTTTCACTTCTCTCTGGGCTGGACCATGCTGGTGAACCGCTTCTTAGGTCCCAAAAACACGCGGCGAGCTCTTTTAGGTTACAATGACCAGGTATTGTCAAACTGAATCTAGTTTATCTATGTTGTCTACTATCATACTATTCACCTTGCAACTTCACAGGTTAACAGTAGAGGGTTCTCAAGGCAGTATAGTGAAGCCTGCCCCCACTTGTACACTTCCTTGTTACACATTGCTCTCATCATTTGGTGACTCCTTTTGCACATACACGTAGTCCTCCAGTTAGGTATAGTTGATTAGTTAGGTCGTAAGGAAAGACTTACTCTTCTTACGAGGCATCATTACCCAATTTTCCGTACAAGTTGGAACATATTTAAGTAAGCACCTTCACCACTCACCCATGCCAATGCAAATTCAGTCCACCTTGTCTTAAGAGTTCCCTTATATTTGTCTGTCTGTCTGTCTGTCTGTCTGTCTGTCTGTCTGTCTGCCTGCCTGCCTGCCTGCGTGCGTGCGTGCGTGCGTGCGTGTGTTAATTGAATGGGTCTTGCTATGAATAATATCCCTCCGTGAACAAAGTATTTCTGATTCTGTTACTGTCAACATGGAACCTACTGTTGATACATCAGTCAAATTTTTTCAGTCTTTTCAGTCACGGGTGGCAATTAAAAACCTATGATGTGTAACTCTGCAGGTTCCTCGACCAATGGCTTTGACGCCAGTCAACACCAGTATGCCTCCTTTCCCTCAAAGCTCAATGACTCAAGAGGAGCTGATGGTCTCAATGGTGACGGGCCTTGCCTCACTCACCTCTCGAACCTCCATGGGGATCATCGTGGTGGGCGGAGTGGTGAGCAAAAACATTTATAGACATTTATTGTCATAACAGCAGTTAAATTGAGTTATGAAACTAAGGTGCTTCATTCCAGTGTAGGTAGTTCGAGGTAGTTCGATATAGATATAATGATTCGGACATCACAAATACATCACATGTGGATGTATTTGATCCCAAATTTGATCATACGAAATATGCTCTCTGATTATGGTCGAAAACCCTTTAAGTTTCCGATGAAAGCCAAATGACGCACCATTTTCAAGATGGCAGCTGCTGAAGTTCAGGGCATCTGGATTTTCTCCTCTCTCCTTAAAAATAAGTTTTCGTTCTTTGTCTTTCATTTCTTGATTCCGTCCTGTTTGCTCCATCTTTGCGCTCTATGATCAAAATTTACAAAAAAATATTCACCAAGGAGAACTTTGTGTGCCGTTCACCATTTCTTTGTTTTTCAGCCGCTAAATGCTGTGTTTTCATCTCGCTTTCTCTCTGTGTTAAGAGGTTGCAGAGGTACAGGCACAGCAGGAGAGGGAAAAGAAGGGAGACAGGGGTTTGTCGAGAGGGGATCAGTCAGGGGGAATAGGGAGAATAGAGAGAGGCCCACACGAATATACAGTATATGCAGGTGTTACACCTTCGGTACTGCCATTAAGAGAATGACTACATCACCAAAATGAGTAATGCCGGCCTTCGTGTCACAATGGGAAACATGTAACTCATATGACGGGCTTGCTTCCAGTACTGTTATGAGGATCGTGTTGTGATTACATAACTTTGATTTTGTGTGCAGATCTGGAAGGCAGTGGGCTGGCGTTTAATTGCTCTGTCAATGGGTCTGTATGGGCTTTTGTATGTGTATGAGCGCCTGACCTGGACCACCAAAGCGAAGGAGAGAGCTTTTAAGAGGCAGTTTGTGGACTATGCAAGTGAGAAACTGCAGCTTATTGTTAGCTACACGGGATCGAACTGTAGCCACCAAGTCCAACAGTAAGTTTTTTCACACACTTGCATGGAAATGCACAAAGTGTATGATGGCTGTTCAAATGAGACACTGTTGTTCGTAGGCAACTTCAGGGATCTCTCAACTTAAACAAGAATTTTTCATGCTGAAATTTCTCATCATAGACCGGCTGAATTTTATCACAAAAAGGTGAAACTTTTTGTTGAAAAAAAAAAAAAAAAA
>OMPJ01041126.1:0-15418 GCA_900312935.1 Carapus acus
TTCAAAATACATTCTTCACATAATAATGTGGCTTTGCTCATTCCTTCCATAGGGCATGCCTATACATTCTGTATAGAGATGTACAGAATCATTATTAGCATAAAAATGTAATATCGGTATCTGATTTTTTTTTTCTTTAAAACCGGTAAAATAATGCTTTAAAATAAAATAAAATAAAATAAAATAAAATAAAATAAAATAAAATAAAATAAAATAAAATATAATTTAATATAATATAATATAATACAATACAATACAATACAATATAATTGATAATAGTTTCTGACTGGTGGCATCATGGAGTCGTATGTGTGAATGATAAAGGATGGGTACTTCATGGATGCTCACCTGAAGTAGTTGCAAAGGGATTCAAAAGTGACCTTCACCGACTCTGGCTGATCCTCTTCAGTAATATGTTTCTGAAAAAAGGAAACTGTCGTTGCAACCATCATGTGGAATCTGGACACGTTTTCATTTCAGCTGTGATTAAATCAGAAAATTTCAATGGAAAAACTCCTCTTGTGTTCACAACTCACCATCATGTGGAAAAGCTTGTCCCTCCTAATGTTTTTATCAGGGAAGAAAACTGCTGCTCCATTCAGAATGGCCTTCACTGCCTCTTTGTGTAAAGCCTTTTCTGCTACCGTTCCCCCTTCGGGCCCGTCGACAACTAAGAAAGAAAAGAATGGCATAACAAAGCTGCGATGATGGTGGTGTCACTGTTTGGATAACGTTGGTGTCCCTGTATGCTGTAAAAAAAAAAGCTTGATTTGCTGAAAATGTGCCACAGTGGATGGTGCATTTCTTACTGAGGCAAAGGTGCATGTACAGCTCCTGCACGGCCGTCACGGCCTTGCTGACACGTTCTGAGCTGGTCGAGGTGGATGGACTGGCAGACGCTGCGGCTGTCGCCGCCGCCGCTGCCTCTTCCTCTGCTCCGCTGCTGTCCTCTGACCCTCTGGGCTCCAGTGGGTTGGGCAGCACGGTAAAACAGTTTTGCAACAGCTGGAGCAGCAGCACTCTGCTCTTCATCACCTCCTCTCCCTCACTGCAGGGGAGCGCAACCGCACACGTGCGGGGGCAAAGGTCAACACAGTTATTGACGTGTCTCCTATTCTACTCGTACTACTGTAGTATACTGAGACTACACAGTCTGTCCCAAAACAATCACTGCTGTCTGGTGGCAGAATGAAATGAGTACTCACATCTCCCTGAGTTTACTGTAGAAGCTCCAGAAGAGGTCCAGAGTCAGGCCGCTGAAGTCCAGAAGAAACTTCTGCTTGAAATGAGAGACGTCCTGGAGAGATGGAAAGACGGACACCTTTTAGCATCTTTTGACACAAAAGGGTTCAGAGTGGACTTCACTTGGTGAGAAAGAAACACAAAAAGACAATGATAATACTTAGCATGTTATCCTATAAATCAGTGGTTCTCAAATGGGGGTACGCATACCCCTGGGGGTACGTGGAGGTACAGCAGGGGGTACGTGAAGCTGCATATTTCAGTTTTGACTGGTTTTATGCCTTCCTGGTGGTCACCGTCTTCTGTTTTTCTTTTTTGTTTCTACATGCAATGTTTGCAATATGGATGTATTTGTCAGGTTCACTGATATAAGTTGTTTGGCTTTAATAAATCAGACAGTGATTTTACAGCACTGTACCTCTTTTTTCTTCCAAAAATGTTTTGCCCGTGTCAGGGGGTACTTGACTAAAAATATATTTTTAAGGGGGTACATCACTGAAAAAAGTTTAAGAACCACTGCTTTGAATGACAAACCGGATGTGGGATCAAGTTAACAAGTGACCTTTGTTCAGATGTCATAAATATGATGGAATGGGCCACAATATAGAGTCAAATGCGAAGGATGATAGAGCAACCAACTGAGTTACCATGTCTCGTGTGAGCTGCTGAATAAAATACAAGGTCTTGTTAAGCAGACACAGGCCAGTAACAGTGCTGCTGTCCAGGCCATCGCCCTCTGGACTGAGGTCGTCCAAGTCGCCCAGCCGCTCTGACCCGGGACAGAGGTAGCCGCTGAAGCTGAGCGACTGCACGCCGAGGCGCTCGGCCGAGTCCTGTCTGGCACACAGGAATTTCACCATCAGGAACTGGAGAGACGTGGTAAAGAGAGAAGCGGAGAGCGATGAGGGTAACCATTTACAGGTTTAGGGGAGCTGTAACTACACTCGAACCACATGAATCAGCAATGCCGGGGCTGGCTGACACATAATACGGCCGCAAACACGTGTGTCAGACTTGACCGGACGCGGAGAGTACCTTTGCAACGCGACACTGCTGCAGCTTGATCTCCACGTCGTTCCAGTCTTCCTCAAGTTCGAACCAGCCAATTGGCTCATCCTCGGACTGTGTCGGAATCCTCACGCTACGGGGTCGGGTGACAGAATGATGTGTGAGCCATCAATACAGACTGCACTTTTTCAGCAAAAAAAAAAAAAAAAAAAAGCGCACACAGCACGAGAAGGTATGCATTACACAGCAAACACATCGATACAGCTGTAATATCAAATACTGATAAGTATCAAGCACCTCTGCAATAAATTACGGAGGGAAGCCATTCAGCGCACAGCCAACAAATCACATTTCTGTCGTCTTATTTGTCAACTGGAGGATCTACGGTCATGTAAGTGAGCGGCGTTCGCAGGGCCCTCAGCTGAACACAAGCCCATTTATGTAAATCTGCCTTCTTATTTATAACCACGTTTTGCCTTCCAGTAACACTCGCCCCTTCATTTCAACACACGGTCATCTATGAATCATTCTGACTGAGGGGCAACTGCTGCCGCCGCTTCCTCGTCCTCGAAGCTGCGATGTTTTTACCAAACATGCACTCAAAAGAATATTCTGCGGCCTAAAAGCAGCGAAGCAGCTGTAAAAATAAGAGCAACAATTCAACAGGGCACAATATTAAGGGGTGTTAATGCCTTACTTGTCTTGTACAAAGTCTTTGTAGTCCTTGTAGTCCCACACGTCATATCTTTTAAACTTTTTGAAATGTTTGTCCGCGTCAAAAGGCTCTTCGTCCTTGTACGCGAACACCAGGCCGCATTTAGCGCCTATGGCTCCCTTCCGAACCTTTGCGTCCAAAGGGAAGAGGTCAGTGATGCGACCAGCTCAATCACATTATTGCCGAAATGTGGAAATTAAACAAAGCCCTCACTTTGATCTTCATCTGAGTGACCTGAAAGTTGCTCTGGTCCTCCGTGGACAGGATGACACTGGCTTTTTTACGTCCACTTTCCGTGAGGAAACCTTTGGCACAGCAAAGAATGTGTTGTCATCCTCACAGGAATGCAACCTCCCGTCTGTGTTTTCAGTAAAGGTTTGTGTGTCGCCTGAGGTTTACCGTCTCCAGCGGAGGACTCCGTGAGCATGTTCTCTGGTCCCGACTTCTCCTCTTTACTCTTCACATCACAGGCCTGTAAGTGCAGCTGGAGGGCCTTCCCTGGAGTGGCACATTTAATTAAATCAGATTGAGGTTGGCGCACTTGCGCTTAGTTAATGTACAATTAACGTTTGATCGTATCCGTGCATTGGGTGAGAATACATGGCATGTCCTTATCATACCTGTTCCGCTGGGGACAATTACGCAACAATACACTCAACAGGCTAAAAGCGGTACTCTAAAGTCCACTAACATAAATCTGTCTTGCAGGCTGCACTTTCACTCCTAAGCATATGGTTTCAAGTGTCCCCCTTTGGCTGCGAGCGACAGAGGGCAGGTCACATTACCATTGCGATAGAGTAGCTTTAGCCTGACAGAGGCCATGGAGACTATGAGGGAGGACGCCTTGTACTCCATCTCCAAATGGTCGCTGATGCAGGAGAGGGCCTGGAGCACTTTGGACACGCTGCCTCTGGCCAGGGCGAAGGCCAGGAGGGTCAGCTCTGCATCGGGACTCAGGCAGCAGCTGAGGAGGGACGCACAAATATTCTCCAATTAGAGCAGAGACCCAAAGAAGTGGCAAGAATATTGCATATCTTCAAAAACAATAACATTTCCGGATCAATACTCTTCACAAGGACATAAACTGTTTTAGAATCTGTTAAGCAGACACTGTGTATCTCCAAATGCCAAAAAGTGACTTTGTTTGTTTTTGTTTTGTTCCAGTTACACCAGACAGGAGATTGTCGTTGGCGTTGATGAAGGCCCGGGCCTTGGCCCAGGCCTCACAGCGGAGTAAACAGAGATCCCACAACAGATCGATATTTTGATTTAAGGCCGTTTTCCCTGTGATGATGTCAGCATGATGAGCTGCAGCCGTGTGGCGGTGATGGTTTATTGTGCTGATGTAAGAGTGCGTCGTTACTCTGCTATCCTGAGGAGAAATCCATCCACCTCTTCCAGAATGTTCAAGGAGAAGAACTTGGGGAACTCGGAGGACGACGGCGTGAGGGACAATGGCGGCATGTGCCGTAAGGCATTCCTGCAAGAAGACAACAGGAACGAAAAATCCTCAGATCCCCTTCACAACCTGGTTGTGGTTACCTCGGTTGATCATGCAGTGAGTGAACCGAGATTTCCTCTAAAAAAATAAAGCTCTAGAGGTGCCTCTCACTGTGTGCTCTGAAGAACGGTCTGGGCAAGCGCCGGGTTTGTCTCCATGGAGGCTGTGACCAAGGAGGTGAGGAGAGACAGGTACCAGATGGCCGAGGCGTCCGAGACAGACACCTCTTTGCTTTTGGTAATCTGATAACCAAGAGTCTTCAACCCGTGAATCCGTGTGTCACATCCGTCGCTCAAGCACCGCTTGATGTTAATTTGGATGTCTGGCATTAGCGGAGAGATGAATTGGTTAACACAGAACACAATTGATCATGCCAAAAATCAGACATCAGACAAGCACCCAGTGGAATCACAAACACTTGACTGTCCATTCAGATAGGTCATTTTGTTGTTTGTTGTTTAGCTTGTTGTAGGTCATTGAGCTTCCGGAATAAAACAATAGTCCAATCATTTTCTTCTTTCAGAATTGCGTGAACCTCTTAACACTCTCAGAAATCAGCCCATGCCTCGTAGAGTCATTTTGACAATGACATTCCAATAGTGTACATCTATGCATGATTACTTACGCAATTTCTTCATGCAATATAACGTTTATGTGGATTATTTTGGAATACTAGGAGGGAAAAGGGGAACAGAGAGACAGCTGTAGCTAATTTGCTTGTAAGAAAGATGAGGGCTGCTTTTCATGGGATTAGCTACTTGAGCGCGTGTCACAGATCACTAAGGTACAGCACTCTGCTGTGCATTAGACAACATTCTGCTCTAGTTCACCAAAGGTCCTTGAGATATTCAAGTTTAAGTCTCTCTGTTTCTGCTAAGAGTAACAAATACTTCATCCTACAAGAGTCAAAGCCAAGATACACAAATATCAACTGAGCAGACAGAGCAGATGGTGACTCACAGGGGTGTGTAATGTTGGCATTCTCCAAGAGGGCTACGTAGCCCGTGACATTGCTGGGGATGCGGATGTCTCGGATCTCCTGCAGAGCGCGACGGTTTTTCCCCACTGCGATTGAAACCAATTGGGGCATGTAGCTGTGGTCATTGGAGGCCACGGCGATGGCCAGACGTCTCAGGACCACGTCTGGCTTCATTTTCAGCCTGGAGGAATAACAACACGTTTGAAAAGATGACACGGTTGGAACACACGTGCAAGGAACTGCTGTTGGCGTGACAGTCATCTGCAGCACACAGGGCCACACAAGCTAGGAGGAAGGTCTGCTCGCCTTATCCAGTGTGAGCGCGCGCTGCCATCTGACTGCCAGAAAGATGACGTCTCCCCATTTGTCATCTTGTACACGTCAGCGACGTTGGATGAAGCTTCAATGGAGCCGTAACACTGCGTGACCACTTTGACCTTGTCGACTTCTGGATCGCGGTTCAGCTCGGCTCTGTACTGAATGTCTAAATCTGCAGAAGACAAATTTGTTTTTATGTAGATGTTTGAAATTCTTTGGATCATCATCATGTCAGAGTAAGTAATAATTCTGAAGCAGATCTTTCATCTTGTTAATCACTTTGGTAACCTATCCCTGGAACCCACCTTTCTCCTTCTGCAAGAGGAATTCCAAGAAGTCTTGGACCACAATGGATCTCATGGTACAGATGCTGTTGTATCCCTCCAAAAGGGGGAAAGGAATAGCACTGCTGGGAATGCGATTCCGATGCAGGAACTTGAGGATCTTGAAAGCATGTGACCCTAACCTGTCTTTGTTCTTTGAGAATATATCGACAAAACCTGCAGAGAACAGCACATCAATGTTTTCAACGCAACAACTCTGCTGACCAACATGTTCAAATCACATTGATGTCACTAATCACGCCTCCTACCTGGGGTTAGGGAACACGCCTGTAGCTGCCTTATCACATGACTCAGCTCTCCTTGTAGATTAGCCCCATTAGAGTTCTTCAGAGCAATCAGCATGCCCTCTACCTCCACCACGCCATCCCCTTCTGCGTCGAATAGACCAAATGCCTGGGACAGGGATGATCAGGGTACAAAGTTGACAGAGCCACCCCAACAATCACAAACGAACAACATCTACCTGGCTACTCCATAAAAAATGTACTATAACTTTGATGAGAATTCTACAGTAGCTGCTCAGATCCATTCCATGTTCCATAGAGAACTTGGTCATGTGTTATACTTCATAAGTATGCCTTCATAAGTAATTACAAAATTATATGCTACATATGTGAGGGGAAAATACGACTCAGTATGTGGTCGTGCTGGTCAGCATGTGGTCGTGCTGGTTGTCAAAATGGAGATGACTGTGTTGGATGTCCAATTGTAAGGTGAGGCTTTTACAGAGAGCAACAGCATTCCATGTTTGACAAAGCAAATAACAGGCTACAGAGGCCATTCAGTCGTTTGAGTCCATTCATTTTAGACATGTGCTTAAACAAATGCAAGCCATGTGGAGACAAAGGCATTTGTTTTGCTACAGCTGAGCGACCATTGGCAGTTAATCTGGAAAGCAAAGATCATATCTTGTGACAACGTCCCTTAGCGTATCGATGAGATTGTTAATTGTATATATCCTTGTGGGCCATTGAGGCCTTAGAAGAAGTTTTACTCTACTACCAATAAGCTAGCGGTTTCAACAGACGCATGACTTGTCACTCTGGACTTTGCCAGTTCTTCGGGTGACAGCCACCTGTGCCATACCTCTTCACACTCTTGTCTCTGAGCATCTCTGGTCTCCAGCATCTCGCAGAACTGTTCCAGGTTGACGGACTCTTCTCCCCGGCTTAAGCGGTCCTCCAGCCAGCGAACCAAAACACCCTCATTACCGGCCAGGACGGATTCTTGAATGGCGATCCCCGAATCGCTTATCCGCGCCGCGGCCACCCTCAGCTTGACCTGCTCCAGGAGGACGGCGGGACTGGGCGGTCCGCTGGTGAGCACCGGCGGGTTGCTCGCTCCTCTCCCGCTCCTCCCGGAGCCCGAGCCCGCGGTGCCGGCTGTGCCTCCGACACCGACGCCAGTGGCCGCAGAGGCCGGACTGTCTTCCGCGAAGCCAGGGCTCTCCGTCTCCACGTCTTCCTCGTCGCCGCTGGCCCCTCCGCAGCCGCTCTCCGCGTTCCCCATGTTTGTTTGGACTACGTGGAACTCCCCCGAAGCCTGTGCGAGGCCTTTGGCGGCAGTTTCGAGGCGGTTTGTCCGGGTCCGTACACAGACCTCCCGGCCCTCCCGCTTAGCTTCGCCGACGCCGTGCTCACTACTACCGCATTGACGTACCGTACGTCAAACCCGGCTGCGTCACTTACGTGAACGGCGCATGCGCATTGGCACCACTTGCGGAAGCACCTGCACAGTTTGTCAGCGGTTTGTCTTATTAGTAGGCTGAAACATGGCAAAGAAAGTCTAACGGGACAAAATTCTAATCAATTCTAGAAAATGTACAACTACATTTTTTTCCTTGTATTTTCCGTGTTCTTGGCAGTAGTTTTCATCCCTCGCGATTGGTCCAATAGATTCATCAATGAAGCCCTGCAAGCTCCACCACTAACGCTCCTGAGCCCGAATGAGTTGTTGTCATACAACGGGGAGGATGGCAGCAAGGTTCTGTACCTGGCTTTGCTGGGCCAGGTGTTCGATGTTAGCAAGGGAGTCAAGCACTATGGGCCTGGAGGTGCTTATCACAGCATGGCAGGTGACATTTCACTCCACTCACTGAATGTGATCTGGATCTTGTGCAGTCTACATGTGTGAGTCTTTGCTATCTGGTGTTGATCATTTGTAGGAAAAGATGCTTCAAAAGCCTTCGTCACTGGGGATTTCACAGAGAGTGGCCTCACCGATGATGTGTCCGGTCTCTCCCCATTGCAGGTTGTGGCCTTATACGACTGGTTGGCCTTCTATCAGAGAGAGTATCTCGCTGTTGGTGTGTTGGGAGATTTCTTTCCACTGTCCAGAAACAACTTGGTCATCTTCATCTGTAACCACTGTACCCTCTTTTTCCTTTTTTAGGTCGTGTCACAGGCAGATTCTACACAGAGAGCGGGCAGCCCACAGAGGCCCTCCTGCAGGTACAAGCATCGCTAGCAGAAGGGCAGCGCATCAAAACTGAGTCTGAGAAAGAGAGGATTCACTTTCCAGCCTGCAATTCCGAGTGGAGCGCTGCAAGCGGAGGACGGGTCTGGTGCTCTTCTAGGAGGTACAGAAATAACTCTGCTTGGTCAAGTAAACAAAATCCCTCGTGCCCCTCGGAGGCCAAGTTGCCATGTGCCGCCTGTCGCACACTAGTTGGCAGTTTGTATGAAGCAGATTTTTGTTCCTTTCTCTACAGTGGAGGAGTGGAAAGAGACTGGGTGGGTTTCCCCAGAAAGCTGTATTCCCCAGGATCTAGTCAACCTCGTTGTGTCTGTGTGGAAAATCCATCCACCGCAGCAGAGGATCCCAACTTGGAGAAGTACCAGGACTGCCCTGAAAATGCTAATTCATGTCTTCTTGAATTGTAGCAGTCACCAGACAAGTATAGGTGGCACTACCGCAGACTCAAGGACTTGGAGTAAATCACAGCAACTGACATATTCACATTAAAGTGGTACACAGACATTGTTTCTGTTATTCGATGACCTTTATGTAAAGTTGTCCTCCCTCTCTAAAAGAATACACCAGGAAGGAACAGGCTAGATATCTGAGCATACAGATACAATACAATGTGCATAAAAGATTAAACAATGTGCATAAAAGATTAACATAGGCAAGATTTAAGTTTGTCACGGAGACAAGCACAAACTGCATTAAGTACAAAACAGCTGTAGTGGTCAAAAATATCATACATTTATCTGTACATTTTAACAATACTTAAAGAGGCCTCTCTACTCGGCCATCCTCCCTCGTCATGATCTCCCAAATCATCCGAAATGTCATGTGATCTCGATAAAGTGCAGCTGTTAGGCTTAGAAAATTAAGAAGCATTAAATGTGATGGTCAAGACGGCAAGTTGACTTGAGGCAAAATTGTGGGGATCACAAATTGCCAACTCCCGCAAGGAGCTTGCTTAGAGGTCAGAAATGGAATGTTATCGCGGGGTAGCTGATGAAATATTCATGATTATAACAAGAGGCAAAAAGGTGGAGAGGCTTACAATTGATTGTAATAGATGGCCAACGACACTACTTCTGGAACTCAATTAAAGTCTCCAAAGAGGTGCTGAATTGAAGACCAGGTTTACATTAGTTACATGATATCAAGTCTTCCAGAGTTTGAAAAGCTTTAACTGAACTTTGCCATTCAATAAGCAGATGATAATAAATGATGAATATTACTGGAAATTCAAAGGTTGACACCAAAACAGTAACAATGATAATTCAGGAAGGAAAACCTGTGCATCCTTGTTTGTCCCTTAAAGCCTCATTTTTGTTCTCTGCCTACAACCAGGGCAATTAACAATGGCAAATGTTGAGGGTGAGACATAATACCACAGTCTTAAGCCTCAGATGGCCCTGGGGGCACCCAACGTTAAGTGTTTCACAATGTTCTCAGCTGGCTGCAGCTTTGACTCAATCCTTTTCATTCCGTAGCAAATGTTTACAAAGTTAGCTGCTCTTCACTCCGCCGCTGAGGACAGGGTAAACCTCTCTAGTTGAGGGTTTTTGATCCTTCTAAATCATCACTGATTTGACCCAACATTACACTGAAACAGGTTTTTCTCACATTAAAAGGCAAGAAAACCCAATTTAAGCAGTCTGAATGCTTGCCCTCTCACATGATGCTCACAAAAAAAAAGATGATGCCTGACATTCCGTTTCGAGGGGTCGTATTGAGTGTTTGTGTAGAGGATATCAGTTTATGGACTGAAATGATTTCCAGGATGTGGTCTATAGTGTCCAAAAATCTAGGTCGGTACTGAATGTTCTGCTACTCATGTCTTGTCTTCTGGCATGCCTGATAAACCGTGTTGCGATGGTCCTGGTGTGGCCAGCAGAGGGCGTGGGGCGGCCGTCTGCCCGATTTAAGACACCCCACCCAGAGTCAAGACATCGAAGCAGATATCGCACACCCTCACGGGTTTGTTCAAATCGAACTTGATGATGGGGATCTCCTTTATAGAGCACTTGTGGCACAGCAGGCGCCCACAATGGCGGCTAGAGCGAGGAGCAATGGAGGACAAAGGGCGTCAATCATAAAAGATGACCAAAGGGCACATACTTCTCCGGTGACTTCAAAAATACCCACCAGTGATGTTTCCTTGTTGTGACGCCAAATTTGGCAGCACATTCATAACAGTTGGACCCATCACACCATGGGGGCTCTTTGGACAGCATATCTGAAAAATAAGCAAAAGCTCAAATTGCTCAGTTCTTGAAGTTTTAGCGGTCGTGAGTTTACAGCATAAACATCGACAATTCAGTGATAAGCAGATGAGCTAGAAGGAGCCATGTCACCGACCTAGAAGGCGGAAGAGCAATTGTTTGGTGGCAACTTGGTAGTTGAAAATGTTGATGCCCTGATGGTTATTGACTCCCAGTCGAGCTCCAGCTCTCACAATGGCACGGCACAGATTTGCGTTTCCTTTCATGTAAGCCAGGAGCAGAACTACAACACAAGGAAGTCGTCTAAGTTTTTACGCACGCATTATGAAATTATCAATTCCAAAGAAAGGTTAGTCTTTGCGAGAAACTAGGCAGGTACCAGTGTTCCCTTCATTATCCGGTTTATCGAGAGGGTACTCGGGCATACACTCCAGGAACAGTTCAAATATGGCGGCAGCATTCTCCTTCCCATAGTGGCCCAGGACGTGCATTGGTGATTGACCCCTAGACA
This sequence comes from Carapus acus, assembly GCA_900312935.1. Lineage (NCBI taxonomy): Eukaryota > Metazoa > Chordata > Actinopteri > Ophidiiformes > Carapidae > Carapus > Carapus acus. The sequence continues at coordinate 11,301 of OMPJ01041126.1, forward strand.
GACACAAGAGACAGCAGAGTGAGGACAGATCGATTATTTTTGGTTGACATCCTACGCTTGCATTCCTCTCGTGGAATCCATCTTCTCAATTTTCTTATTTAATTCTGGCTGGCGAGTTTTGTTTGGCGCACCTGAGATTGAAGGCCTCTGCATCGATGTTGGATTCTGTGAGAAGGGCTCGGACATTGTTAAGGCGACCCTGCATCACAGCCAGATGCAGAGCTAAAAAGGAAAACAGATTATTAGTAGGGATGTCCGATATTGGCTTTTTTTGCCGATATCCGATATGCCGATATTGTCCAACTCTCAATTTACCGATACCGATATCAGCCGATACCGATATGTGCGCCGGTAAACGCTTCAGGAGCGCATAGGCACTATTTCAGTGTAACGCACGCATTATTTTATTTTTATCAGTTTTTATATTATCTGTTTTAAAGCAAAAAAATCCGATACCGATATTACATTTTTATTTTATTTATTTATTTATCTATTTATTTATTTTATTAATTATTAGTATTAGCTTCTAAATAATTTTCAGTTTAGTTTGAAGTTTAAATAATCACAATTTTAAATGTTTAGAGCAGATGTTACCCGGAACGGGTAGATACAAGGACTGAAAAACTAGCGAAATCTTAACAATGGTATGAATCTCACCATTGTTCCCGTTCTCATCCTCAGCAGCAAAGTCGATCCCGTTCTCCAGCAGCACAGAACAAATGGTGGCCAGGTCCTGCTGAGCGGCCAAGTGCAGGGCTGTCTGTCTATGTTTGGTTAACTCATTTACTTTGGCCCCAGCGAGCAACTGGAGGCAAAAAAAAGAAGAGAAGAGTGTAAAAGCAAAATTTCAACGGTGCCCCGTTACAACGTGGCGTTTGAGCTCTTACCAAGTTGCGGACTATGATCTCAGAGCCGGCCTGCACGGCCAGGTGGAGGGGGGTGAGTTTGGCTGCGTCCTGAACCCTGGAGTTGACGTTGGCCTGGACGCTGATGAGGAACAGGACACTTTCGATATCTGAATTTTGCACAGCCACATGGAGAAAATTGCGCCCCTTATTGTCCACCTTGTCGGAGAGGGATAGGTTTGTAGAGATGCTGTGTTATTCAACAGACCGATTCCAGGGTCCTTTCAGTTGTTTTGACATGAGTCTGCGGGCGTTACCTGCTCGGCAGCACCCGCCTCCCTCTTGAGAATAGCCTCAGCAGCTTTGTTGTTTTTGTGCGTCATGGCACAGGCAAAGGGCGTCATGCCTTGACGGTCACGAATATTAAGACGAATGTCCGGGTGGGAGATCAGGAGCTGGATGATGATGTTGTGCTGGTTGCTAATGGCGGCGTGGATCGGAGCTCTGCCCTCAGCATCCTGGCAAAAGGAGGGAAAGGCACTTTTGAGGAATATGCAAGTGCAATTCGAAGGGAGGCGGACGACAACAGGGGGAGCGAAAGGCGATGGGATGACACGGACCTGTGCGTTAACATTGGCTCCAAACTCCAAAAGGCACTGAACTATCTCCTCCAGTCCCCAGCTGCTGGCCAGGTGGAGGGGTGTCTGTCCATCTCGAGCCTCCTCATCTCCTTCCCCATTGGGCCCCGGTCGCCGAGGGCTGTTCACATCGCAACCACTGGACAGACACACACACACAAACAGAGACAAATTAGCCTCTGACAAGTTTCTGAGTTTAGAGTGTTGAGAAATTTAAAAGCTCTTATTAGCTCAAGAGTGAGGTGCAGCATAACAGACCTGCGGATGAGGAAGCAAGCCGAGATCTCATTATTTTCATCGACGGCTCTGTGCAGGAGCGTCTGCTGGCAGCCTGAGGGCCCCGGACTCCATGAGGTTGCGTCACAGCCATGGCGGACCTTTTGGGGGAAAAAGGGAAGATGAGAAAAGAAATATGTCTCAAACTCAATATCAGCTATTGAGCGGGATTGATTCCAGAATTGACCACATCTGTCTCACCAATGTGGATGCAATATCTTCCAGGCCGTTGTCCAGGGCCAGCCACAAAGGTGGGTCCCCCTTGTCGTCCACCACGGACATGTCTGCACCACGTGTACAAATAGCATCTACCACAAGGGGGAGCTGGTGACTGATGGCGAGCTGTAGGGCTGTCTGACCCTCCTGGGTCCTTCAAAGGATACAAAGACAATCATTGCCTGATACAACACATGATGACTTGATTTGCGGCTCATTTGTATTCATATTTTGTCAGATGAAGTCTTCAGGAGATCAAGTTATCCATGTTGAACACAACACGTTTGTTTCCATCAAAAACACTGATGTTTGAGAGCACTCTTGATGAGCTTACCTGACATTGATGTCTGCCTGGTGCTCCAGCAGGAACAGGGCGCTCTTGCTGTCCTGTCTATGGATGGCCATGTGGAGCAGCGTTTGTCCGTTGGACATGGTGTCGTTAATGGCTGCACCGGAGCCCAAGAGCTGAGCTGCTATGGTGTGCATACCTGAGGGACAAGAGTGTACACAATCACATAAACACGTGCATAATCAAACATTTCTATTCAAGCCAAATCAGCTGCTGCCCTTAAAATGTGTGTGGCAGCTTTCTATGCACCTGTCCAAAGGGCCAAACCCAGAACAGTCTGGTCCATGGAGTCTTTCAAACTGAAGTCTGGAATGATCTGGAAGTTGTTGCTGGCATGGAGCGCATTTGCTGGAACAGAGCCATCATGGAATATATTTAGTAATGATATTTGCGTGTTTACAGCTCAGCAGATGCTACACAACAGCCCACAACAGATGGGGTAACCGCCCAATTCATCCCGGCTGTGGAGGCTTCGCAAACACCAACCTTTCTGCTCGAGGATGACCGACACCACATCGGGATGGTTGTTGGCGATGGCCATGTGAAGGGGGCTCTGCAGCGCAACGCCGGCGGCATCGTCGGAAAGAGCCTTCTGCGTCTGCAGGTTGGGGTTGGCCCCCTGCTGCAGCAGCTCTGCCGTTAAGCTCGCCAGGCCGTGACGGCAGGCTGTGTGCAGCGGGCTCTCACCCTGAAACGCAATGAAGGCGATTACAGACGGTGCTCGCAGGGAAACTGAGGTAGAGTATCTTTACACAGCCAATGGAAATGATCTTTTCCCTTAATGAACGTATACACAATGAGTGCTCGTCCTCACCAATTTGTTGATGTGATTGACCTTTGCCCCGTGAGTGGCCAGGAAAAGAGCAGCAGCCTCGTTGCCGGCCCGAGCTGCTCTCTGCAGGAGGCAGTTTCCTACAACGGAGACAATGATGTGAAAAAGTATAACTACCTCATGAAGGCTATGCAATAGGGCTGGGTATTGTTAAGAACCTCACGATTTGTTTCGATTTCGATTCTTTGGTTAACAATTCGATTCCGATTCGATTCGATATTGTTTTAAACACTTTGATATCGATTCAGTAATAAGTCAAAATGCACAAATAATTGATAATGTTGATAATTTAATTTCAGAATATATTTTTTTCATGCCCATATGAACAGCCAAGGTATATCATAGCATTTTGTAGCACTAAAACATCTGTCAATAGCATGAATTAGCACAATAATGTGTGCTGAATATGCATTACAAATGTAAAAAATATGACAGTACTGTATTCAAAGTAAAGTGCATGTAATCTTTAATTATATTTCTTTTCTCTTGGCAATTGTGTTGTAACTCACAACATTTCTAAGCAATAAAACATTTGAATATAAAGCATTAACACAATAATGCTACCTATTAGGGCTGGGGATTGAAACGAACCTCTCGATTCGATTTCGATTCTTAGGGTTAAGTTTATCGTGTTACTCTTGTCGCTCGGTTCAGCTTGACACAAGTTACCCACCACTTTGCTTTTGTTCCCTGTTTAAGTGGGAACTGGAAGTAATTCCAGACATCGGAACTCTTTCCACCGCTTGCCATTTTGTGGTTGCGGACGCCTGCAGCGTCCGTACATAAAACGCGATTCACAAGACGTTGCGCCAGGGGGTGAATCGATTCAGCGGTAGTGCTGAATCGATATGGAATCGAAGGGGAGATAATTTCAATGCATCGATTCTTCGATATTTTTACCCACCCCTTGTTGCCACTGAGTGAAAATAGGAGTTGCCTGGGTGAGTGGTAAAATGATGACA
>OMPJ01041127.1:0-10494 GCA_900312935.1 Carapus acus
GCCACCTCCTCCAGCTCAGCGCGGATTTTTTGCCGAGTGGCAGTGTGCAGGTGAGGCAGCGCTGTAGCGCTATAGCGCTGCCTCACCTGTATACGTATACGTTGGCGAAATACTTGCGACTGGGTACAACGTACCTTGCATCTAAAACTTTCAACAAGTGATTAAAGCCTCGCTTTTCAACAGAATAAACTGGCAACATGTCTGTGGCAATGTAAGACGTGATGGCCTCTGTAATCGCTTTCCAACGCGCTCCATTCTTATCATGAGGCACACAGTTTGTAAAGCTCTCAGGAAGTGTCATTTGCTTTTTAGCCGGTGTGCTAGAGCTGCCGTCTTCGTTTCGTAGCTGGTTACACTTCTCCCATTCTCCGGAATGTTTATTCTTCAGGTGCTGGAACAGATTAGATGTACTGCTGCTTCCGGTAGCAACAGCCTTTAAACATATTTTATAGCATTAAAACCGAGCCAGTTCCAAATGATTGAATTAGTTGTGCCTTTCTTTGGAAGTAACTCTTGTTTACATGCTGCCGCTGCCATGTTGTTTGTAATTGTGTTGCGCGTGGGAGGTGGCGGGCTCATATTGCGCTACGGAAACTCACAAGAAACGGAACGCGAAAAATGTCGACAAACTCGAATTTGCAAAATAAAAATCGTTTTTAGCCTCAAATTCGATAAATAATCGATTTTTCAGCCGTATTGCTGAGTTGTACTGCAAATATAAAGAGCACACGAACAAACTGCATAATACTACTACCTGGGGTAGCTTGGATCTAGTTAGCTGCTTTTCCTGCGTGGGTGATGGTGATGCATTTTGAGAGGAGCTTTGTTTCAGCTTCCACAGCCCGCATAATAATCTGCCAAAGTTATTAGCATCAAAACATTAGCAGCCAAATGAGAATTAATTCACATTCATTCAGTTTACTGCCGATTTAACATGTTTTTATCTTCACTACCACCACCCGTTGTGTGCATGACAACAGAATTCAAACACCTCTGCGACTATTCTTGGAAGCATAGGTCGCTCCTGGAGAGAGCAACAGAGCAGTACCCTTGAGCAAGGCATTTGTTTAGGATGTGGCCAAACTTACTGCTCCACAGAATGGATTGAACCTCCCTAAATATAGGACAACACAAACAACACCAATGTGACATTTGTACACCAGCATTGTGACCCAAAGGCAACAGCCTAAACGTAGTGCAACAGGTTTGGGGACACGGAAGTGAGTCGTGAGTGATTTTTTTAACGACTCGGGCAACACCAGCACTTCAGGTTCAGCTCGGGAACAAACACACCAGTGCAGAGTTCAGCCAATAAAAGGCTGTGAAAGATGTAAAGGCAACTAACAGATGAAAAACATCAAACATAAAAAATTATTTCTGGGAGGCGGCTGCCAATTTCCAATTTGAAGCTCACACCAAATTCATCCAAAAATAGCACTTACACAGATTTCAGTGCTGTCACTCCCATACTCGCTCTCACTCGCCTGTGGCTCGGAGTGGCATGGAATGTTTGTGAGCATTTGTCTGTTGATGCCACATTGTTCCATTAAATGATTTGTATTTGACTAACCAGATCTGCAAACCGGTTCAGCTGCGATCGTGGTGCCGCAGCTGTCCCACCAGTTTGCACTCTATCTCTCTCTCACACACACACACGCATGCAAGCACACATCCCAGCTGTCCGGTCCTCACACAGCGACTACAAGCCGCCATAGGCTGTCATTTGTCTGCGGTGGAGAGACAGAGGCTTGCTGAGATTTGTTTGAACAAGAAGCAGCAGCACAGGCAGCCATAGTGTGCAGTTTCACTTCACCCTGCCTTATTTTGCTGTCACTGCCACAAATAAATACCGCTTTCTTCAACTTGAAGGTTGATAATGTCAGACCCTGGTTAATAAGTTTCAGCTTCAAATGTGTAAAGACCATCATGACATTTGAACAAGAGAAAGTTTACATAACTGTTTGCACAGTGAGGTATGTCAATATCCATCCAAAGATTCGCACAATTACCCACATTCAGTTAACCAAACTACCAAACTTTTGCTGAAAATTATACACTAGATATAAAGAGTCAAAAATACATAACGCCCAAACATTGCAGCATCAGGTCAATTGTGCAAAGCTGTGAAAGATATTCTGTGGGTCTGCGTGGGAGGATAAAATCACTTAAATGTCAACCATCAACAATTCGAGTAAGTTGAAAGAATGGATTTCATATTTATCTGTCTTTGTTTTGGGGGTTCACAAAGTGTTAGGTGTGGCAATCAAATTCACATAACGCCAGGGAGCTTTCGCTTTCGAACTCAGGCGTGAGCACTTTCTAAAAGAGAATAAGCTGGATGAAATATTGAAGTGTTTTTTCTTTGTGTTGATGCTCTTTATGTCATCTGGCCAATTTTTGATAGTCAAATTGTACTACATAATCAAACTGACGCTTATGTAAAGGTATCATATAATTGCGCTTGACAGGGGTTTGACGGTGAAAAACATTTAGGATTGGACTCTTTCACGCTTTGCGACCATAAATGCTGACTTTCTTATAAATGTGTGACTTTTGTATTGCAGCTGATGCAATCTGCAGCATGTCACTGCAAGTTAGCCGGGTTAGCTACTGGGCTGCTACCTTCACCACACGCTGTGTTTAAAGTGCGAACATGTCGTATGCGAGGAAAAGCGACAAGGCGTCTTACCCCTGCACTTCGCCCTTCATCATGTCGGACTTTTTATTCTCAGATGAGGAGAGGAAACTTAAAGGCAAACTGGCGGACTGAGAGGGGCCAGCAGCTGTCACACACGCAGGCTGCGGAAAGGACGGAACGTTTTTGGTGACGCACCCATACAGCGGCGAAGATTCAATTGTCCGACTAAAAACACGGTATAACGCGAAGGTTCCCCGTCACCCGCGAACGTTTCAAATCTGGTTCGACCGGAACGTAAATCGAAAATTCATCAATTAAAAATGCATAAGCAGAGGATACATACGGATTTTGTCCTTAAATGAATACTGTGTTGTTTCTTGTTGTGAATTTTTGTTTTTTTTTACTTTTTTTTCTTTGAATGTATCACCTATATCATCCTCTGTACGGGATGAACAGGGATGAAGGTATCATCACTTGCCACCTGGAATAAATATAGAGCGGGGGTTAATAACTCCTGCCTCACAGCATTTGACCAGCATTTGACCTCTCCTCATTCTTTAATCGTAGCAACAAATCTAGGACCTCATCCCTCACCAAGGGCTACGTGGGGATTTGATGAATTGATAGATAGATTGGCTGACTAATGTACTTGATAAATTCCAGAGAAAGACTGCCAGTCTGACCCATATTCATTGTGAAGGAGCAGCTGGCTTTGAGTACCCAATTCCCTCAGCAAGGCCAAGCAGTTCTTAGAATTTGCGTCAAAAAATGTCCCTTTGCTTTGATGGCCGTGCGCTTCGATGAATTGATTGTAAGCTCTTTCAGAAATCTAAGGCGATGGCTCGTTGCCGTGGTCCACCAAACTACTCTCACGCCTTCACTACAGAGCCTGCTAAATGCAGTCAAGTGGAGGGGGCGGCAGGGGCGGCGGCAGTTTGAATTCAGTCACAGAGGCCATAAAAAGCTTTTCTGCAGGAAGTTGGACATGGGAGGTCTTGATGCAGGAAACAGCCATCCTGCTGCTCTCGCCCACCAAAGAGCTCGGCACACAAATGGAGCCGCGCATGTTTCGGCCGTTCCCTATCCAAAGGTTCCCCGTGGTTAAGTAAACTACTTGCCATTTACATTTTACAGCAAAACTGCTTTTACATTTCTGTGTCAAGGGCAATACCGCATTTACTTGCACTTGTTGTGCCAGGGATTGTAATGTTGCTGTCATTATTTAATGATATTATCCTGCAATGTGGCTCTACCAGGGGGAGCACTGCTGAGAATGCCTCTCTGACCCCTAACATGGGGAGCAGCAGGTTAATGAATCAGTGGCAGGAACTATTTCCTGTCAATTTCAACAGCTTTGGCCTTTAACCTGACAAAGGAAACAAGAAAACCTTACAGGGGCCTCCTCACATCCATTTTAATGAGTTTGTTTAACTTACATATGAGAGGTCGGAGGGGGGGGATATGATGCAGTTGATTTGTAGGTCAGAGGTAACTGGGGGTTATTATGGGACGCAGGAGGATGGAGAGGAAGGTCTGAGTGTGTCTCTGAGTGCTCGCAGACAACAATAGCCGTAACGAGGAGTAAGGAGTTAATTCCCCAGATGGCCAGCGAGAGCTCGGGAGCACTTTGGACAATTTGGCTAAAAGCTGCGCACAGCATATGTTTTTACGGCCTCAGTGGCTGCCTAATTAGAAACACGGAGCAAGATAAATCCACACAAGACAAAGAGTCATGATGTGAAATCCATAAACGGCCTCATTTTAGCGTGTTTCTGTAATAAAGCTGCAGTCTCAATACAGTCTTTTCATCTTTCCAGTGCAAATCTGTGCCAGTGTGAGAGCGGTGGAGGCATTCTGCTTGTGTGAAAAGACACTGACTCACTAAGTGGAGAGCTTCTGCTTTCAGTCAGACATTGTCATCATTTTCAGCGGTGCAACTCGACACCAAACTGTGAATGATCGGAGTGGAAGAGGCAGGACGGCGGCTTATTGATGTTTCAGCGCTCTTACACGAGGGGCGTTTGGAAAGACACAGCCACGCTAAAGGAGAAGAGGAAACTGATTAAAGAGGAGCGACAGAATGCTTAACGTGCAACTGTTGTTTGAATTACAGGAAAAAAGATCTGAGGCTTTTCCTTCATTCGCATTTATTTGAGGCAGCAGAGCAGTTTCTGTCCAGTGTCTGTATGTTCTGTCCAATGTCTGTAAATGTCTCCAATTTATTTCCACCTGCTTTTTATCATACCCACTTTAAATGAAACGTTGGGCTGAAATCTTATCTTGGATTATGAGCCAGAAATACATCTCATAATTGCAAAGAAGTGTGTGGGTGCACACCGTTTTTGTGTGCTTACTCCAGCCGCAGCCTGCTGGAGGCCTGCGAGCCTCCACGCTGCGGTTCATGCTAAGTGCCGAGGCTTCTGGGATCATTTCCAAATGAAAAAAGCCGCTCTTGTTCCCTGGCTGTGTAACTGTGAGAACCCCCAGAAGGTCCCTGTTTCGTGTGGCTTGATGGGGCCACTTAACACCTTTTTTTTCCACAAGTGCTAAGAGATGGAAATGCTTCTCCACTGGAGTCAGGAATGAATGCGCCACAATGCACGACGGCCGTTTGAGGCATTGTTCTCGCTTCCTTTGGTCGCCCTCAACATCACTCATTCACACACACGCACAGAGGGAGCATGTAGGTAGGTAGGTAGGTAGGTAGGTAGGTAGGTTGGTAGGTATGTACGTAGGCAGGTACAGTAGGTACTCCACTGATTGGCTGATCTATTAATCCTGGAAGTTTAAAGCCCCGGCAGCTAAAATGACATGACGGAAACAGAACTAGAGAACGGAGAATACAGAGAACACTGGAGATACTCTCAAATACTTGAGAATAATGGGTAGGTAGGTAGGTAGGTAGGTAGGTAGGTAGGTAGATAGGTGGATAGGTAGGTAGTAGGTAGGTAGGCAGGTAGTTACCCTACTGATTGGCTGATCTATTATTCCTGGAAATTTTAAGCCCCAGCAGCTAAAATGACACGACGGAAACAGAGCTACAGTACATAGAATACAGAGAACACTGAAGATACTCTAAAAATACTTCAGAATAATGGGTAGGTAGGTGGGTAGGTGGGTAGGTAGGTAGGTAGGTAGGTAGGTAGGTAGGTAGGTAGGTAGGTAGGTAGGTAGGTACAGTAGGTACTCCACTGATTGGCTGATCTATTAATCCTGGAAATTTAAAGCCCCAGTAGCTAAAATGACACGACGGAAACAGAGCTAGAGAACAAAGAAAACAGAGAACACTGGAGATACTCTCAAATACTTGAGAATAATGGGTAGGTGGGTAGGTAGGTAGGTAGGTAGGTAGGTAGGTAGGTAGGTAGGTAGGTAGGTGGGTAGGTACTCTACAAGTTAGCACCATCTTGGAAATCTTGGAAATCTAAAGCTCATGCAGCTAAAATGACAGAAGATAAACAGCTAGAAAACAAAGAGTACAGAGAACACTGGAGATACTCTTAAATACTTCAGAGTAATGGGTAGGTAGGTAGGTAGGTAGGTAGGTAGGTAGGTAGGTAGGTAGGTAGGTAGGTAGGTAGGTAGGTAGGTAGGTAGGTACTCTACTGATCAGCTGATATATTAATCCTGGAAATTTAAAGCTCCAGCAGCTCAAATGACAGAAAAGAAACAGAGCTTGAGGACAAAGAATACACAGAACACTGGAGATACTCTTGTAAAACTTCAGAATAATGGATAGGTGGGTAGGTAGGTAGCAGTGAGGTGATGTCAGGGCCAGAAGGAGAGGCCGAGCTTAACCTGTCATCATGGAGGGAGGAAAAATGTCAAACAAAAGGGTGAATGAAATGGTGATATTTATCCACTGATTGGCAGTAGAAAGTTATTTTAAATCATAACCCATTAAGTGTTGCCACTCATACGATGAATAAGCTGCTCTGTAGGGTTCACATGTTTGAAAAAGGGGTTAAAAAAAAGCAGGTAGAAGTCCACGATCAAGGATATTTGAAGTCTCCGCAGCTAAAAAGACAAAGGTGGGAGAGAACACAGAGAAAAACACAGAGATACTCAACATATCCAGAATAATATAAGCGTAATAAGGCAGTACAGGACACCAGACAGTCCATATATAGAGATGCAGTCCCACTGAGACATGATTACCACCAAACAACAACATGAATAACAGCCGACAGCAACATGTAGCATCGCTACGCCACATTGCACTGACGACTGACAGTATTTCATGTACCACCAGGTATCACACTGCTGGTACGATGTGTAGTACACCGAGCGCCATCACCATCAGCGGCAGCGTGTGTGTTCCAAATGTGTCGTCTTCAGGTCTCGGCCTTCACTTTTGGGCAGATTTACAAACGCTGATTTATGGCCCACGAGCCTGGCTAGGGGGAAACAATGCCACATAAATTCTGTAAAACAGCAAATGTGTTTTGTAAGCCGGGGAAGGGACAAGTTGACCCACTGACCCGTTTTGTGAGGCAAACAAGGATAACACTGGTTTACAAGGCAGAGATAATAGAGGCAGTATATCTTAACAAGAGCGAGGAGAAGGGCGAGAGGGAGACAAGAGAGAAAAAGAGAGAGAGAAGGGGGAGTTAGAGGCGGCTTAACATGCTATTTTCTTGGTTACACAGCCATATGGAGGCTAATTAAACCCCGAGATTTCTGCTTTTGTGTGGCGGCTGCTCCTGAGCGGAGACGAGCACAGATGTTCTCGCAATTACAGGCCTGCCTGCCTGCCCGCCCGCCTGCCTGCCTCCTCGGCCCTCTGCCGCTGCTGCTGCTCCAGATCAGGTGGAGACGTTTGCATTTGGGAGACACACACACACACACACTCAGTCAGAGAGAAGCTCCCCAACCCCCAACCCTCACGCCACACACACCTCCAACCTCCCCCAGGACCCCCTGGGGGGGAAGGACACTAAGGAGGAGGGCCAATGCACAGCAGACAGTCATTAGGACAGGCAGTAAAAAAATTTATTTTCATGACAAACAATTTAACACACTAAAACAATAAAAAGAAAAAAAAAGAAAAGGGTTTCTGCACAATCTTTACAAAACAGGAAAATTTGGAAAAAAAGCAGCATGCATTCAGTATCATGTTACAACAACCCCTCCAGTGTGAGCGACGGCAATAAATAACACCAACAATTTTTCAGAGGAAATACAAAATCACACGGCTTAAGTGCGAAAAGATGAAATGCTACAAAACTATTTACACATTTCAAAGTCAGACAAACAAACAAACAAAAATAAAGCAGCTTGAAGTCCCTGAAAACAGGCAAGATGTCGCTTTTTAGAACGTCGCCGTGGTTTTTGAGACGTGAAGAGTTAAAACCAAGGCGTGAAACCAGGCATGAACACCATAACAAGGCGATGTCTTGCAGTAAACCTAGGGCACAGAGTACAAAAAGTAGAAAAAATGTCTTCCTTTTTGCGTGTGTGTATAATCACCCTAACCCTAACCCCCTTTTTTTTTACATCTATACAAAATAAAGCAAGTCCGTGTTGGAGGGGAAAAATAAAGCCCATAAAGTTGTATCTTTTCCCCGCGGCCCCTAGCTGGACAGCACGCTGGAGGACTCGGACTCGGTGGACACGGAGGACACCGGTCCCCGCTTCTTGCTCATGAGCGTAACCTTCTGGCTGGAGCGGCTGCTGGCCGTCAGCGCGCTGCGGGCCGACTTCTTGAATTTGACCCCGAGGAAGGCGTAGAGGATGGGGTTGAGGCAGCAGTGGAAGAACGCCAGCGCCTCGGTGATGGAGATCCACTTCCCCACCGCCTGCTCCGCCTCGCAGCTGGGGGACACCACGTTGAGCATGAAGAGCGTGTCCGCGAAGATGCCCGCGCAGTACGGCAGCCAACATCCGAAAAAGCAGAGGATGAGGATGACGGTGGTCTTCAGCGCCTTCTTCTTCAGCGCCTGACCCTTGGAGCCTTGCGACAGCTTGGCGATGATGATGCAGTAGCAGACGAGGATGACCAGGCCCGGCAGGACGAAGCCCACCAGGATGTGCTGGAAGCGGAACGCCGCCATCCACGCCGCGGCCGAGGCGGCCGGGTAGATGCGCTGGCAGGTGATCCTGGACTCGGCCGTCTCCAGGTCGTCCAGCGAGCTGAGGAGCAGGTTGGAGCTGCCCGCACTCTGCACCCGGGCGAAGACCAGGTCGGGCACGGTGAGCACCGCGGCGGGCAGCCACACGCCCACGTAGATGATTTTGTCCGCCAGGAGTTTCCTCTTGGCCTGGCTGTTGGTGGCCCGGACCACGGCCAGGTAGCGGTCGTAGCTGATGAAGGCCAGGATGAGGACGCTGCTGTACAGGTTGATGGTGTAGATCATGTGCACCGACACGCACAAGAAGCTCCCGAAGTACCAGCTGCTCGCCGCGTCCACCGCCCAGAAGGGCAGCGTGATGACGAAGAGCAGGTCCGCCACCGAGAGGTGCAGCCGGTACTTGTCCGTCATGGTCTTCACCTTCTGCTGGTAGCCCATCACCACCACCACCAGCCCGTTGCCGATAATCCCCAGGAGGAAGATAATTCCGTACACGGTGGGGTGGAAGATCTTGCCGAAGTCGTTGCTGAGCTCCCGCGGGCACACGCCCTGCAGGTCCGGGTCGTAGTCCCCAGAACCGTCCGAGATGTTGTCCGAGGAGTTGTCGAAGTAGTCGAACTAACAGCAAAGGGATAGAATGAAGCGGTTTAAACTCACATCGCATGTCATTTACAGAAAACAAAAACATAAACACATTAAAAACAGTTTTCTTTGACGCGTCTTACGACTCTGTCTGGGGTTGAATACCAGTAAAGTCACCGAGTCCTCACCTCTATCCGTTCCTCCATGCTGCGGACGTTAAGGAGCAAACACAGCGTGTGTGAATGAGCTGTGAGTGGAGCGTGTGTGTGTTTGTGTGTGTCTGTAACCCGGAGCGCGCTGATGGGGCTGTTGTTGGCCTCATAAATAGCGCCGCTCCTGGCCACGCCCACTGCCCAAATAAGTAACTGTTGGGTCCGAGTTTAGAGGAGGAAATGATGACAAGTTATTTATATTTATATTCATATTTATACTTACATGGGTGAATTAATGGATGGATCGATGAATGAATAAATAAAAATAAATATAAACATGAAAGTAAATACAAGAAAAAGTATATAAAAGTAAATAAATAAATATGAAATTACAAATAAATACATAAATAGAAACACACACATATGTGTTTACACATATAATATCTATTTATCTATCTATTTATTCAATTTACATTTATTTACCTTAAGATTTATGTTTCTATATTTTTTAATAAAAACTAATATTTATTTTATATTTGTTTATTCATATATATATGGTCTCTCTATATGACATGACGGGGGCTCAGATGACGTGGTTGAAGAAAAACATTAAATTCTTACACATAGTTTTCAAGCTGTAATTAATTATGTCACACAGTATTTGGCCTCGAAAAGTGAGAAGCGACTGACTGAGGTGATGAATAAATTCCTCTTAAGTCCCTACAAGAAGGGAAATAATAGGAATATAAGAAAGTATAATTACAGATATCTTGGACTGAGGTCGCCGGGTCGCTAATTTCTCTGACAAATCACCTCATCATTTTGCCCGATGACGGTTTTCACCCGTTGAGCTCTGAATCTGTCCACACCTTCGCACACACCCCGTCACGTCTGCAGCGCTCATTCGTCTCTGAATGTCACACCCCCTCCTCCCACGCACCCCCACACACACACACACACACACACATCTGTACCTAAGCCCTGTGAGGACATCCGCGCTGGGGGGCGTGGCTCTGCCTCGCCTCTGAGGGATGTCCTGAAGTGCCCTTGA
>OMPJ01041128.1:0-17650 GCA_900312935.1 Carapus acus
ATGATAGTTCTTAGTTTGGAGAGACAAATCTGGACCTGTTCAAACGCCAAGACCTCAAAAATGATAATTGCTGTGATGCGTATTCCTTTTAGTATTTTATAATGCCAAAATCCACTGACGGGGTTTGTTTAAGAATGGCATCACATTGAAACTTGGTCATAAAACAACCACAGCCAAGTGTATCGGAATCTGACTTAGGAAGGCAGAACCAAAAACTATACTGAAATCTGGCATTCTGAGAATCCTAATGCAGACATAAACAAAATTGAATTGAGAGAAATTAAGAAAAGCTCATTCCAACATATCTTTTCATGACTTCTGACATGTAACAGAATTTCCTCAGTCTGACCTTGGTGTGCTCATGACTGTTTATGTTCACAGAGACAGCTTGTCCATGTGGCATTGCTGAAGGAGGAGCCAGGAGCCTCATTCTCCCTGAGTGAATTAAATTCTGAGCCTTGCATCTACCTTCCAGGTGACGACTTCCAAAGTGAAAACACGCCATTTGACATCACTGTGTCATTCAAATCAGAAAATATGGGCTTGTATGAGCAGTGGCTGGTGATGGATTTTGGCATGAGGCCAGTGCTGTTGCGCAAACTGCGGGTCAGAGTAGGCCCGCCCTCCTCAGTCAACGGTGAACCGCTGGATGATAATTGCAACCTTTCAAGCACCTTTCAAACAGTGCCGCGCTGGCACAGGGGGAACAGAGTGATCATCCCGTGCTTCACCACAACAGAGGAACAGGTGGAGATGTTCGAGAAATACAAACCCCCTCAGCTTAACATTCTCTACAAGCCCAAATGCAACAGCAAATTGCCACTCAATGAGGAAAACTACACTGCCAGAATGCACAGTTTCTTGTATGATGAGGAGCAAGCCGAGTACCAAGTTGTCTCAAGGTATGTTATTTACTTTGATTCCCGATGTGTACCCTTCACAAGGAGGTCAAAATGTTTTGTTGTCTATTTGCCACCATATGTGTCTACTGTAACTGTTTTAAGTGCGGCCTGTGGGTCCAATACTTAACATGATGGAGGGTCATCTGGCCCGACGAGTAGTTCCAATACAGTCCCAAACAAACATGACCGTCCCCCTTTGCTCTGCTATCCCGGGACTTCTCCTGTCGATGATCTTAGCACTCCACTTGCTTAAATATGTTCTCTGTTTTCCTGTATTAGTCTGATTATTCATTTTGGTGTCTGTCAATGAGTCTTACTTAATTGTGTCAATGTCCCACCACAATTAATTTCAATGACTCCTCTAAATGTTTTATAGACAGGATTTAAGTATTTTAAAGACAACATAGTCAGCCATTTGGATGTGTTATGTATTTTTACTGTATGTCTGATTAGTTTAATGAGCTACAGTGGGCGTTTCTATTGTTTCTTTCTTGTCACTGAAAATTAGATTGTGCCACTTTTTTTTAAGAAATGATGCACAGAAAGCAAAACTGTCCTTTGTTTTCCACCTACAGACTAAATGTGTCTACAAAGGCTCTTGTTGAAGTGTCAAACGGATTGAGAGGAGAATGTATCCATACAACATCCATCTCATGTACTGGTGATCTCACACCAGAAACCTCAGAGGGGCTGGCTCTGAGACGAAGCATTAAGTCTGCCCTAATAGCACTGACTTCATCAAACAATGGACCCTTCAAAGTCTACCATGTCTCTGTCTCACGAAACAGGAACACAACAGAAGTGTGTTTGCAGCTATCCCAAAAATGTGTCTCTGATCTTGGTCTTGAGGCCAAGAAATTTTATCAAATGGAGGTTCAGTTTCAGTTGGATCGTTTCCTTTTCTGCGTCATGCACAAGGCTATAGACCTTCTTCCAGACTTCAAAAGAGTTCTACCAGACCTGAAGAACTGTGCAGTTCCTGTAAATGTTTCAGGGGGAAGGAGCCACAACCTCAACTTGAATGCTAAGCAGCAGTCAGCAATGGACTTCATTACTGGAGACTTGAATGTCAGAAGATTTGTGGCACCACTCCTCATTTACGGACCATTTGGAACTGGGAAGACTTCCACCCTTGGGAAAGCAGCAAGAGAACTGACTAAGCAGCCTCAGAACAAGGTGCTAATCTGCACCTACACCAACAGGTAAGACATATATCCGATCCAATTATTTAGAATTTGGTTACATTTGCTCTTGCTCGACTTTGGGGATGACCAGTGCAGATGCTTGTGTTCTAATACCAAAACATCTTGCAAGTGATGTTTGTGTTTTATTTTAGCTCTGCAGATTTATACGTCAGAGATCACTTGCATCCATTCGTCAACAAGGACCCCAAAGGAATCAGACCAATCCGAATAAAGGCAGATAGTGAACGAGCTTGGGCCGCCACAGATGAAATCACCTTGAAATACTGCTTTCTTTCCCCAAACAAGCAGTTTCTTCAACCCACCAGGACAATTCTCGATCGCCACAATATTGTCATAACCACCACATCCATGGCAAGGCATTTCTATAAGCTGAGTCTCCCTGAAGGATACTTCACTCACATCCTAATTGATGAAGCTGCCCAGATGCTGGAGTGTGAGGCTTTATTGGCCCTTGGACTCGCGGGGCCAAACACCAGAGTTGTCCTAGCTGGTGATCATATGCAAATGGCACCCAAGCTTTTCTCAGTGGATGCTCAGCACCGTTCAAACAACACACTTCTCACTCGCTTGTTTCACTATTATCAGAACCAAAGGTGTGATGCTGCTCTGAAGAGCAGAATCATCTTCAGTGAAAACTACCGCTCAACCAAAGATATTGTGGATTTTGTGGCCACCCATTTCTATGAGGTAAACGAGGATGTTATCAAAGCTGTTGGTAACGTTCCAGCTCATCCAACAGACCACTCGCTCATCTTCCACCATGTCAGGGGAGAGTGCCGCTTAGACAAAAGCTCAATGTCGTGGTATAACACAGAGGAGGTTGCCAAAGTGGTTGAAACTCTGAAGGGCATTCTTGACCACTGGCCGTCAGTGTGGAACACAAAGGACCCTGGCTCAATCTGTGTTCTGTCTGAGGGAATTCAGGTAAAGTATATCTGTAACACACTCAGAAATCTAGCATAGTCTATTCGATACGAAAAGCTGTTGATGAAATCAATGCTGTTGTTTACAGGTCAAACATCTACGAAGTGCGCTCAAGAAAAAACACATCAGAGATGTCCATGTTGAAAACATTGCAAATGTGCAAGGTAATTTAAAGTGTACACTAACTTGACAAAGGACTGTACTGACATTCACAAATGTATCTTGAACATTTATCTACACGTCTGAATTTTTTTAATCTTTTCGCATTTTCCCCCAGGGCGACAATTCAGAATAATTGTGATCACAGCTATTCAAACACGTGATAGTCTAAAAACTGCTCATGTCCCTGGTTTTGAGCTGTTGAGTGATGCCCGTGTCTTGAATACGGCAATGACCAGGGCTCAATCCCAATTAGTCGTAGTGGGAGATGCTGCTGCCCTGTCCTGCTTTGGAGCATGCTCGAAAATCTGGAAAAGCTACATAAGTCATTGCATCGACAACAATAGTGCTCTCCCCCTGCATTACACCAGCGACTTCTTCGAGAGAGACATCAAGGAAACAATTAAGTTTCAACGAGCTGAGAGAGACACACAGGAAAAGACAGATGGTGATGAAATTCTTCAGCAGATGAGAGATGAATTTGAGAAACAGGAAAAAGAATGTGCTTTGGAGATTGAAACATCTGATAACCGCATGACAACGGATATCGAGTTGCCAAGCTACGTGACTAATGTCAGTGACAATCTTTTAGAACTGTGCCGCAAACATCCACTTAAGTACAAGCATGGTCAGTTCATCAGGGAATCATTGAAGCATGGTTACGTCATACCATCTGACAGTCCTGGTAAACACATAAGGCTTTCAGGACATAAAGCTTTTGGCAAAGCTTTCAATGGAGATGAGGTGATTGTAGATGTGCGTGAGAGCAAGGTGATCAGCATCATCAGGGAGAACAAATCTTCCCGAGTCCTGATGTGCTACCTTGAGGATATAGATCACAGCAAACCAAAGAGGATTACTAGTACACCTTTTGTCCGGAGGCAGATGATACCGTTTACCGAAAATGCACCCAAAATATGCATTCTTCTCTCAAAAAAGACCTGCAATTTCCTTCCTGTATGGAAGAAAATTGATGGAAGATGGACAGTCACGGCAAGTGTACCACTTGATTTAAGTCTGGAAAACACTGATGTGTTTGTGCAGGTGATCGGCTGGAAAGAGGACTGTTATTTCCCACTGGGCAAAGTCACAAGTGTCATCCCTGTGAGCCCTTCTCCCGAGGATGGCATTGTGCTTCTGAAAAAGGAATTCAACATTTCATCTCCCATGGAACAAGCCTGGAGATCAGAGTTAGTGCTGACAGACAAAGATGCAGCCCTCAGAAGAGATCTGTGTGAACTCATCACGTTCACTGTCGACCCCGAAAATGCAGTAAACCTAGATGACGCCATCAGTGTGGCCAATTTTGACAATAAGTATGAGTTAGGGATCCATATTACAGATGTGGCAAGCTTTGTTGGGCAGGGCAGCACATTAGAAGAAAATGCAAGGCTACTTGGGGCCACGTATTTCGCACAGAATTCAGAACCCACTCATATGTTCCCTGCAGAGTTCAGCAAAGAGAGACTCAGTCTGCTTCCAGGGCAAGATCGCAGAGTGGTGTCACTGATATTCAGTGTAACTAAGGGAACAAACCAGATCATTGGAACACCACACTTTCAGCTCTCTCTGATCAACTCCAAAAGACAGCTCTCTTACAAAGAAGCACATGAAATCATCTCATCCTCACAGGTGGAGAGAGAGTTGTGTTTTGATTCACTGGAAGACTGCGTCAGAGTGGCATATTGTTTCGCGAAAGCTCAAAGGAAAAGAAGACTTGAACGGGAGTGGGCATATTCTCAGACTGGGGAGGGACGCATGCCAGGAAAACGAAAGGGCCACCTGATGATCGAAGAGCTGAGCGTGTTGTTCAACAAATGCGCGTCTGAACAATTGATCTCTGGGGATAAAACCTATAACCTCACCCCCTTACGGTGTCAAAAAAAACCATGTCCTGAGAAGCTTAGAGAATTGAGCACTCGCTGTGGGGAATTCATACCACTGTCCTTTCATGTGCGATGCAAAGTTGACCTTGACAATCTAGATGTCTCAAGTCAAAACACCGACAGCTTCTCAGTGCTCACTAAGGTGTGGAATGACATTCTTTCTGCTGCCAGAGAAGATGACATGGACAGTGTCGCTGACCTTGTTGCTGCAGATGACATCCACCCTCAGCTCATGTCAGTAGTGTCGCAGTTCAAAAAGTGCTGTAGAAAAGCCTACATCATTCGTTCCAACTCATCCCCACAAGCAGAGATTGGGCATTACTCGCTGAATGTGACATCCTACACACAGGCATCCTCTCCCATTCGCCGGTTCATTGACATTGTCCTCCAAAGACTTCTGCACTCACTCATCTCTGATGGCCCAGTGCAATACTCGACAAGGGACATTGATGTTTTATGCTCTGAGTTTGAACAACACAGCCAGAGTGCTAGAGAATTTGAACGAAAGGCTGAAAAACTCTCTTATGCTGTGAGCATGAAGACGCAAAATGCCGCAAAGACAGTTGTCATTGTTGAGGCAGAGCCTATGGGAGACGGTTTTGCAGTGTCGTTTCCTTTCACGAAGAATGCATTCGCTGACAACCTGTCAGTTATGTACAATGATTTACAAGTGGAGGACCAACCATTCTACGACGAGTCCTCGCACTCCTTCAGCCTTAGATGGAAAAGACGGATCTACTCAGCCAAAGCTGTGCAAATCCATCAAGAGTTGATGTTGTTTCAGAGCCTTGGTCCTTGCACTGAGATTCCTTTGAAAACATGGAAAGCTATTGCAGAGGCGATTTTGGTTGAAAGTTGGGATGATGCAAAGGCATTGATTGAGGAAGCAAATGCAAAGACGGTGGTGGGAGAGAAATATCAACCAAGGTATGTGGACCCGGCGGACACCAAAACAGGAGCAAACACAGACTTGCCAAACAAAAAGACAAATCACTATGCGGAACTAGACTTTCAGTTTCAGCTGGGTGATACTCTTCAAATACAGATGACGTCCCAGCTCAATCGACATATGCACATCCCAGTTATTCAGTTGGTGCAAATCAAACCAAAGTTTGAGATTTGTGTGGACCATGTCCACAACCCTACACAGTGCTTTACAAGACTCGCAACACATCCTCCTCGGCTCCATTACAGTGACACAAACGAATATAAGAGAATTTGGGTACCATTGTGTGAGATGGAATCTGCTGCCTCTGCAGTTGATGATGGCGAGAGCATAACTGTTGAGGATTTAGTTGTTAACTTTCGTCAAGGCCGGGATCGTGTCTTGACAGGGAACTTCGTCCTAGAACAAGCATGGATAAAAGAGTGGGCCATCAAACATGTCCTCGCAAAATGCTTACTGTGCATACGGAAAAGAGGTTTGCAGCCTCTGTCACGTGTGGAACACTGCACCCCGGTAGATCCAACAGAATTTACCTGGGTGGCACATGCTACCACAACAAAAGTAGAGAACCCCAACAAAATGGAGACGATAGTGGAGTTTTCTGTCTGTCACCTGCCAATGGAGAAGATTCCTGCGGGTGTGTTTCAGAAAGGCACACACTTCACAGTTGAAATCATCCCAAAGCTCCTTCCTGATATGTAAGTCCAAGTGAAATCATCACTGCTTTTAATCAGTGAGTAATCACACTGTAAATGTACTGAAGACGCTGCCTTGCCCATTATGGAATTTTGAGACCAAAGCAAGTGATAAGACAATAGGCGCCAATGAAATTGTTTGAGAGTCAACATATCACACAACACAACTCTTTTATTTTTAGATTTCATAGGCCGTCTGTTTTTTTTCCTAGACGAAAAGAAGATGCTGTCCTCAACATTGACTCAGAATGTGACCTTGCACAAAACATAGCCCTGGGACGACGCATTTCGAAAGGGGGTAAGCTCACACAGCAGCCACTCAGTAAAGTCGACTGATGAACTCACAAATGTTTTGCAACAAACATTCCAGTTGTTCAGCGCTAATCAGCGCATAATGATTGAAGATTTGTCAGGCATCTTATTAAGGTTTTGACAGACAACTTCTACCCAAAGACCCCCCAAACCCCCACCTGTGTGATTATACAAGTTTGCTCATTGTGTTCGCAGCCCTCCAATACAGCGTGCAAAGATGGGAGCTTATTCGGGAAAGGCCACCTGGGAATCTACCACAACTGAACAGGAGTCAATATGATGCTGTTGAAAAAGCACTCAATAATTCTTTCACTCTGATACAAGGCCCTCCTGGTGAGAGCAAAAGATTACCTTTTCATTCATGAAATAAGGAGATCCTTCCCAGAAACAGTGTTTTTCAATGAAGTGGAAATGTCGATGCAGGGACTGGAAAGACTGTGGTGGGAGTGAACATTGTGCATTGGTTCTTCAAAATGAATCGGCGCCACAGCCGCAGACGTGTACGTTATTCGGATCAGAAAAAGAAAGATGTGATCCTCTACTGTGGCCCATCCAACAAATCAGTCGATGTTGTTGCAGGCAAGTCTTTGTTGTTGCCGCAATCTGGGCATTTATTTGTCAGGAAAAAAAAAACACATGTCAGTGGTTGGAGCCTGAGAGTGTGACTTTGATTTCGATGTAGAATTTTTGATGCAACAACATGAAGTCGAGAAAGGCCTCAGACCCCTGCGAGTATACAGTCAGCAAGTGGAGATGCGGGATTACCCCTTCCCAGACTGTGAACTTTTGATTTCTCAAAGGTCAACACCCCCAGATGAATCCAAAGAGGAGCTCAGGTATCTGACCATTCTGACGTGATGATCTGTAAATCTACCCCAGAAATGATAAATTTTAACTATCCAGGAGCATCACCCTGCACCACCGCATGCGCATTGACCAAAATCCTTATTCATCTCGGATAAAAGACTTTGACCGGCGCATAGGTCTTTCCTTGAACAACAAAGGACCTGAGCTAACTGAGGATGAAGTTCGTGAGTAAGTCTGCATGAGTGTTCTTGATTATGCTGACTTTTTTAGAAAACTTGCTGTCTCTGTCTTGTCTTAGTCTTGGCGTGGGTTACATCCAGACGAGCTTGGTAGGCATAGAAAGCGAAGCTCCCTATAGTACTGATGGACTATCGATGTTATTGATGAACTATCTCAAATCCAAATTTCAACCCAAAAGAATCAGATCGACATGACACTTTTTCAACACGACGTTGTGATTTCGTGCTCTGTTAACCAATTCCTCCTAATACGCTAATTACAAGCTCAAGTCCTCCATGCATCTATCTGATCTCATATTCTTATCTCCCTCCAAGGTACAGGGAACTTTTGTCAAATGCGCGGAGACATGAGCTTGTACATCACGACGTTATACTATGCACCTGTGCTGTGTCGTCGAGCCCAACCCTGACAAAAAGCGTCAGCGCACGGCAGATTCTCATCGATGAGAGTGCAATGGCCACCGAACCGCAATCTCTCATTCCATTGGTCTGCAACAATCCAGAGAAGGTACACTTTTCTTGTAACGTTGATTCCCAGATTTGCCAATGGTTTGCAATGATCAGTGGTATGCAACTGCAGGCAAATGTATCTTTCAATGTGAATTTTTAATGCAATTCCATTCACGTAATTCTAACAGAGGAATGAAATACTGGTATTTGATGTTTAGGCTATCAGAGATATCTAGGTCATATATGTACATATAGAAAGGACAGAATTAGAGATGTCCGATAATAGCGGCCCACCGATATTATCGGCCCGATATTGGCATAAAAATGTAATATCGGTATCAGATTTTTTGGCTTTAAAACCGATAAAATAAAAACCGATAAAAATAAAGTAATGCTTGCGTTTCACTGAAATAGTGCCTATGCGCTCCTGAAACGTTCATCGGCGCACATATCGGTATCGGCCGATATCGGTATCGGTGAATTGACAGTTGGACAATATCGGCATATCGGATATTGGCAAAAAAGCCAATAACGGATATCCCTAGACAGAAAATCTTCTTATGAATTGGAATTCACATTTATTCTGAGCAGGATTTATGACAAGGATAAGGCCTCTAGAATATAGGATACAGTCAGTGACATAAACGTAAACAGAAGAGACACCTTTGAATGAATTCTGTGGATGGGCAGACCTCCCCAATAAAGAAAGAGCCTCAATATTTTAAAAGGAAATAGAGGTTTAATTCATCTGTTGTCTAAGTAGTATCACAAAATCCCATCGAAATGCTCATAACATCACGTAATTGATACCTTACTTTGTCCGCCTTAGATTGTGCTAATTGGTGACCACAAACAGCTAAGTCCCATCGTCAAGAATTTGGAAGTGCGGAAGAAGGGGATGGCTAAATCTCTGTTTGAACGCTACTTCACAGACCAACACAAGGAGAGGACTGTGAGGCTGAAAATCCAATACAGAATGGTATGGGGAAGACAGCTGTACATGGATATTTCAAACATGACATCTGTTGCTGGGTGTTTTGCATATTTAAATTGAAATAGTTTCTAATGAACAACATTTGACTTTTGTGCCTAACTAGCATAAGGACATATGCGAGTTCCCATCACAAGAGTATTATGATGGTGAACTAGAAACAGGAGTGACGCCACCAAACAGTGTCCTGTGTGTTCAGAGAAAACCCACAGCCATCGTATTTGGAGACATCTGCGGCAAGACCATCAGTCTGATAGTTAAAACAGCAAAAGGAAACGAGAAATCCAAAGCAAACAGAGAGGAGAGAGACAAAGCGGTACAGTGCCAAGCAATACTATTTGTAGATCAATTTGTACATTACAACGGCCAAAGTGCAAAGTCGGATTACAATTTCATAGTCAGATCACAGAGTCAGACGCCATTGATATGGATTTTGATTGTAATGTTGTTTCAGATTCATGTTGCAGAAATGCTGGTGAGAAGAGCAAAAGTGGAAGAACAAAATGTTGTCATCTTGTCACCATATAATGCACAAATAACAGAAATCAGAGAAGAGCTTAGGAGGCGAAATTTTGCTGGAATCCATGTCACCACAATCACAAAGAGCCAAGGTGTGTGTGACTCTTTTCTTTTCTAGCATCAAATCTGCCACGTGTCTAGAAGTGTTTTAGTCAGAATGTCTCGACTGAGTCACAAGGTAGAAGCTACAGTGCCTGGCAAGCTCCTTGATTCTTAACATCTCAACACAATATTTGTCTGAACCTTTTTTTGAGATGTTTTTTTACAAAGAAAAGTAAATTATATGTTTTGCCTTAACAAAGAGTTGTTTTGGACCCATAACGATAAATAGAGCCACCACGTCAAATTCCCAAAACCATGTTTGGCCATGCTCACGATTAATCTCCACAATATTTGTCCCTCTAGGAAGTGAATGGCGTTACGTGATCATATCCACAGTGTGCTCTCTTCCGAGCGAAGAGATCCAGCAAAATCCAGACAACACCTGGCTGTCTCAACATTTGGGTTTTGTCAGCTCTCCCAATCAGATTAATGTGGGCATCACCCGAGCCAAAGAAGGACTGTGCATTATCGGTGAGTTACTTCTGTCATATTTACCAGCATTGGTCTGGCCTTTTTGTTTTTGCAAATTTACGACATATGAATTGGACGATTTCATTTTACTCCTTTTCATCCAACAGTCCACTCACACACCAACCCACTTACCTATCTACCTACAGTATCGAAATGCTTGTTAATCGAATTTTTTCAAATCGCCATTTAGCTGAGTAGGTAGGCAGGTACTATATTGTTCTATTGACCAGGAAATTTATCATGGTCATCCTTAATATAAAGCAACTCTTATCAGACTACATGCACTGAGATTCAAATGACCACAAAACAAAACAAGAATCCTTTCGCATCCTTAATATTGATTCAAAGTAAGTGTAATGTAGTCCACTTAAAAAATACAGCTTTCACATCCATAGCAGGCATGATCGGCAGGTTCAGAAGCAAACTAAGGATGTGCAGAGGCGACAAAATAGTGCATGCTTTGCCCTATTAACCCATTAGGCTGCCTTGACCCTCATATACATAAATAGAGTTGTGAACAAGTGGTTTTTGCATTACATGTAAGTTTGCTTGAAAGTTATGAAACTAAGTTGCCGTTCTGTTACTAAGATATGAATTTGTCAGGCGTACCAACATTAACATGCATCTTTAATGTGTGTCTGAAAGGAAACCAAAAGCTGTTGAGGTGCAGTGCTGCTTGGAACAATCTGCTGAGCCACTACACAGCACGCGGTGTGGTGACAGAGGCAGACAAGATTTTTGTGAACTCACATTGAGAAAAAGAACAGCGCCACATCACAGATCTGTCACAGTTAAAAAATCCTATTCAGGTTTGCTTAGTTTTTGTTTTTCCTTTTTTTTAATCTTCATGTTTTAGGTGAGATTTGTGATACACACAAAATACATGTGCACTATGATCCACGACTGAAGCACTTGATGTTCTATACATTCCAAATGCCGGAAGAACGTTTTGTTGTTGTACATAAAGTTTTTATGATAAGTAATTCCCAGCACTGCAATAAAGAACTAGATGAGTTTTGTTTAAATATTTGTCTGTTATGGTACATCATTTCAACATCTCCACTTTTGCTTGTCGGGACAGTACTCGGCCATCATCAGCAAACACACAGAAATGTTACATTGATCGCTCAATTTCATTTCAAATAGCTGTCCAACATTGAAAAAGGGGGTGGTGACAGCAATACACACAAAAGTCAACAGTCAAACAAGCTAGGGCGTGTTGCAGGAAAAGATATTAAGAGACAAAATCGAAAGGGGAACCAAACAAAACAACTTTCAGAATTTCTCACTCCTCTTCTTTGTTCAATTGCTGAGAAGTCAACCCTGACGGGGGATTTTGAAACAGCAGGGGATTAGGACTCCAGACCATTTGCTTACCATTCAAGCCCACGATGAGCCTCGGGCTGTCGTTCATCAGTTGTCCAGCTTATTCTGATATTGGGTTTGTGCTTGTCAGTATTACGCAGAGTCACATGGAGTCATGTGACTGATTCGACAGATGAAGAGTGCCTCTGAGAATCAAAAGAGGGCTTCGGTGAGTGACGCTTTCTGGTTGATGAAATGGATTTGGTTTTGTTAAAGTAACTCTGCTTTTTGCTCCCCATAGAGAAAATGATCAGCAGTGAGGTTTTAGATGGAGTCCCTCTCCTAGTTTTGGCCAATAAACAGGATGTGCCGGTATGCCCTTAATATGTTAAGAATACCAATGCTTTGTCTCCAGAAATGAGCAGATTCTGGCCGTAAGAGTTATCTTTTCTTCATCCCATTGAGGTTGCGGTTTCTTCCAAGCTAGTGTCATTGTCGAAGATCTAGGTTTAATGTGCAGTGATGTTGTAAACGTGTTTTTAGTGTATGCGTGTGTCTTTTTGTACAATGTTTTTGCATCCCCTTTGCGAATGGACATGATTGCACCTAGTAATTAAGACACTTTTGATCACAGCAGTGTTCGCCTCTCTTCTTGTTTCCTAGGACTGCTTGTCAGTGCCAGACATAAAAACAGCCTTCAGTGACTGTGCACCAAAGATCAGAAAGAGAGATTGTTTTGTCCAGCCTTGTACTGTGCTGACAGGGTAAGGCCAAATACACCTTGGAGTCAAGTTACTACATCTGCTCCACAAATTGTCTTTATTGTCATCAATTATGTAGAGGTATTTAATCTTCCCCCACTTTAAGATAAGACACAGCTAGTGTCTGTGTAGCAACCTGTCCAAATCTGTGACCTCCATAAAACTTCCCTGCATTTTGGCTTTTTGCCACCATTTCTGCACTGTCCCTTCCCAACTCCCCATGGCCAACAGAGAGGAGTTCCCTCTCTGACATCAGTCACTTAGTCAACTATCATTTTAAAAAAATGAGCTGAATTTTGCCGGTTTTCCTCTCTTTCTCGGATGAATCAAGCTGATGAGACGACGATAGTGGCATGCATCAAAATCAAGCCTGAAATCAATACATCTGCCTCCGTTGGAGTCTAATCACTCTGTCCTTTCTTCCAATGGAGGGTGGGATTCAGGAGAGGTGGTTCCTGCCCACAAACACACATCACGCTCTGGCAGCAGCGCATGTTTCTGAGCAGCACACACAGACGCACCCTCTTCCTCACTTTCACTCTCCATCCCTCCACCCCCTCCTTCGCTTGCTCTCATCTCTCTAACATTCTCAGCTCCTCTGTCTGACAGGTAAGACACGCCACCTATCAGGAGAGCACATGTTCATCAGTGACGTGCAGTCAGGGGAGGCAGGTGAGGCTGTGCCTCCCCTGTCATCATGAGAGGAAAAAGAGACGAAATGATAAAATAACACAAATATTAATATTTGTCCTCTGGACTATGATTTTGGTGTGGTTGTTACTGTATCTTGGCAATTTTTGTAGAAAAAAATCGCAGAAAATTCTGTATTTCCTGCTTAAATATACGGAGTCTGCCTCGGAGACGAGAGGTGCCTCCCTCCGGATTGTGCAATCACTCACAAACTGGATTGAGCGCATGCAAATGGTGCGCGCTTGTTCCCATTTCTGTGTATGTCTCCAATATGATGGTTGAAGACACATTTATATAATAAAAATACGTCTTCTTTTCCATGGTGTTCAGTAATGTACTTCACGTATGTGTGTAATATTTACATCTAAGTGATGTAACATAAATCCACAAGGAAAATGCTTGCCTTGAGGTAGGAAGTACCTCTGCCTCAGGAAGCCAGGTCACGGTGAACTCTAACCCGTGTACAAAAAGTAAACACAAGAAGTGTGCTGTGCGACGCTGTAGAGCAGGGGTGCCCAACACGTCGACCGCGATCTACCAGTCGACCTCAGAGGTAACGTGGGTAGACCTCGTCATGCAGATGTACACAGACCGGCATGCACTTGCGCGCACAACGGCGCCTTCCTTGCTGGCCAGTGAGTTATCGTTTCATTTAGATTCTAAATTGAAACTCAGCTCCCAAAAGGAAGCTGAGTTTTTTTTTTTTTTTTTTTTTTTTTAATGAAAATTCAGCTCCCTGTGTTCAAATAGGTGTCCATCACCAAGGATGGAGCACCCGCGATGGTTGGCCGCTTGAATGGATTTATTGTCAAGTACAGGGAGGACGACGCTTTTCCGGACCTCTGTAATTACCACTGCATAATACGCCAACAAGCACTATGCGCGAAAATGCTGAACATGAAAGATATACTGGATTTCGCAACGAAGATCGCCTGTTCTATTCGCGCCAGATCTCTTCAAAGACGGCTTTTCCGTGTGCATCTGGATAACGCAGACTGTGACTACTCTAACTGTTGCACTCTCACTGTTTCACGCCGATGTCAGATGTACGGAGCCCGGCAAGTATCACTAGGTAAAAAAAAAGAAGAAGAAGAAGGCGGGAAAACCGCGCGCACGGCTTTTGCAATCCGTGCTCACGGTCGAGGGAAATTCCTGCAAAGATTTCGAGACCTCTGTCCGGCTATAAAGGTTTTTCTCAGTGAAGATAAACATGCAGAAAATAGCCAATTAAATGATGACCAGTGACTGCTGGACTTGGCATTTTTAACAGAGCTGACCAACATGCTGAATGAACTGAACCTAGAGCTGGTATAGGTCTCTTTGACTTGGCCATTTTGAATGTAGCTCGCGAGCCCAAAAAGGCTGGACACCCCTGCTGTAGAGCTTAGCGACAAGCTGTCATTTCTCGTCCTGAAAATGGAGGATTTGATTTGTAAACTAAGAAATTTTTCAAAGCTGGACTTTCAGTCAAAGCAAGAAGTCATAAATACTGGGAGACCGACGCCAGAACTACAAGGTTTGCTTCAAACGACGGGAGTCGGGAATAGAGGGGAAACTGCTAGTTATTTTCAAACGGATTGGTATACACGTAAAGACTGGCTTTGTGGCTGTGCTATAAGAAAAAACAGCTTTTCAGCTCTCCCTGCCTTTTATTCTCAACGAGTAAGACTGTGTGGAACCATACGGGATTTTGTGACTTGGAAAACGTGCGAAGAAGCCTTGACAAACATGAACGATCAACTGTTCACATTCAGGCGAATGGACTTCATTTACAAGTAAAGGTAAGATGTACTGCAATATCCAGTGGCACTGGTGTTTTAAAATGGTTTTCAGCATCATATTTGCTCCTATTCTCTCATCCTATCCTATTGGCATCCTACTGTATGTTTGTAAATCTGACTTGTGAGTCAGTGCCTCCCCAACTCCAACCCTCACTGCACATCACTGATGTTCATGTACATGTAGTATAGTGGAGTGTGTTTAGTATTACGTGGTGGCCAGGGTGATGGTGATGACAAACAAAGGCTGCATTTATGGAGTACTCTTCTTTGGAAGCGCCTGCAAACAATGGATCCATATGTTGTTTGCGGCCTCTGGCCCTCAACACAATATTGATACTCCAGTACGTACACTTATGCAGTTTTTTCACTTGTCCTGTTCAACATCAACAGCAGGATGCTGACTGCCTGAATGTATTTTGATATGCAGGTACAAGCAGCGATGAGCGACATGACATGGCGCACGGTATTCCTCCTTCCATTTGGGTGTGTTTCAGATAAGATTTAATGTAGGGATGTCCGATATTGGCTTTTTTGCCGATATCCGATATGCCGATAATGTCCAACTCTCAATTTACCGATACCGATAACAGCCGATACTGATATGTGCGCCGGTAAACGCTTCAGGAGCGCATTGGCACTGTTTCAGTGTAATGCAAGCATTATTGTATTGTTATCGTTTTTTATTTTATCGGTTTTAAAAGCAAAAAAATCTGATACCGATATTACATTTCTATGCTAATATCTCTAATCATAATATCTCTATCATCTCTAATTTAATGACATTCGCTACTCAGTCATTTGGCTGAGCAGCACTGACACTTTGTAGATTAAGTGCGGCCTAGATCAGAATAATAATTGTATAGTCACCAGACTATCAGAGCCAGAACCACAAGTCACAGAAAGTTGATTCTCCTCTTTACCACCCACACACTGTGACTTACAGTGTGTAAGTCACACTTACACACTCTAACAAATCTCTCCACCAACAAATCTCTCCCGTGTCATGTGATTACCAGAGCCTGTACCACAAATATCTGTAGTATGCAATCGCCACCCAAACCAGTTGTGATGCTGATGCACAATGTACCACATGACATGTTGATGTGCTTTTCCGCACCCATAACTAAAACTTCCTGTTCAATCTGAATAACCCACATTGTGATCTCACCTGTGCACTTCGTTTTGTGTTCTAACTCTAGATTTGATTCAGCTGCTTATGGGCTGCAAAGAAAACCGCTGCCGATTCTGAGATAAGAGTTTGAATCCCAGTTTCCTCCTCCCTTTCCTTTCCGCTCACAGTAAAGACAAAGAAGATTTCTACTCTGCCGGCTCCGTGCACAGCTGCATGTCAGTGTCTACGAATTGCTGTGTGTGTCAGAGTCTGAGGGGTAGAAGACAGAAGACAATGTCATTGAGAAAAACAGATAAGACTTTTGCATTTGAAACCCTAATGACCCCTTTGTGCCCGTGTCAGATCGTGAGGTTAAAGCTTGAAGCCAAAGGGTATCAGGTCAGTATGATGCTGTCTCGAAAGATGCTGGCCCGTCTTAGAACAAAGACCAGCCCTGGCCCCGGGTCCCCATCAGAAATCGCTGAGGAGAGGTAGAACATGCAAAGAATTGGTTTGCCTCAAACTAATGGCCTAAATTCCAATGTGTACCAACATGTTGTGTGAAAAGCCTGAATGTATGACTTAGGGATGTCTGATATTGGCTTTTTTGCCGATATCCGATATGCCGATATTGTCCAACACTCAATTTGCCGATACCGATAACAGCCGATACCGATCTTCAGCAGAGAATGTGTAGCATCTCTCCAGTGAGCAGGAAATACTTATGAATGTATTTCAGCCAGCGTTGCTGACAAAACCAGTCCCATTTGCTGCCTGACAGGTTTTCAGCTGACTCGTTTGTGCAGTTGAATTGTGTTTCATAAGCCGAGAAGTAAAGCAAATCGAAACCTAATTGCCGATTATGATAGGACCAAAACACTTATGAGACGACTGACTGCCATTGAAATGAAACTGTCACATAATGTCAATAACTGCATCGGACAATTCCAAACTTCAGAGCTCTGAGACGCAACTCATAATTTTGGAACTGTCCACAAGATATGATGGAGATACTGTACATACACCACTGTCACATGTCTGTTGTTTATAAAGGACGCAAAGGTGTTTACCACAACTCTAGAGGGGCAGCTCCTCACAGTTTAGATAGCTTTCATACGTGTAAGATAAGTGGGGAGTCACTTTCCTAATCTTTTCTCTCTGAGCCAAAGTTTGGGGACCTGGGAAATTTCCCATGAAGTAGCTGCACATTTAGATACATCAGTACAGACTGCCTCCCAAACTAACCTCT
The DNA here is from genome assembly GCA_900312935.1 of Carapus acus. NCBI lineage: Eukaryota > Metazoa > Chordata > Actinopteri > Ophidiiformes > Carapidae > Carapus > Carapus acus. The sequence goes on from OMPJ01041128.1 coordinate 17,506, forward strand.
CCCCTCTTCGTCATCCCTATGGTGTAGGCTCGGGAAGCCGTGGTGCTGGCATAGCTGGCTTTTAGGAGGGAGCACGAGCAGATGGTTCTTCTGAAGGCCCGGGAATAGAGAAACAACTTCAGATGGAGGCCAGAGGAGAGGTCCA
>OMPJ01041129.1:0-17870 GCA_900312935.1 Carapus acus
TTGAAGGCAGTGAATCCGAACTAGCAGAGGGTTCGTTCTCTCCCTCGCCTTTGTTATCCGCCATCTTCCTTCCTCTTTGAACCGCTGCACGTCCTGCGTAACTTCTCAAAACTCGAGTACGTGTGACGTCATGACGTCTCGTATTCCTCATTGTCAATAATTTTTTTCGCAACGTTATGGTGACGGTTGGTCTAGATAGATAGATAGATAGATAGATAGATAGATAGATAGATAGATAGATAGATAGATAGATAGAGTCGTGGTAAACCAGTCACAGACAAAGAGCCAAATTTTTTTTAGCAAAGATTCCCATCCCTTCCTCACACACACACACACACACACACACACACACACACACAGACCTCTGCTCAGCCAGATTTATCTTAAATGTCACAGACCAACATGATAATGACAGAAATTGACCCCTACAGTACTTGCAAAGTTCAGTTCCTTTTGGAAATTTGTGGTTGATGTTGGCATGGAGTGAGCTGAGGTGGCGCTACAAATTTGTAGCTTTGAAATGCAGTGAAGACGCCTGACATAAAAGGGCGAATGGCTTGCTATTACATTCAACAAAAAAATATGAATTCTGTAAAAAAATGTCCTGTGTTCATCTTCATATTTTCATTTTGCTGTGCATTTTTTCCTTGCCATTTTGAGAGTGAACTTGACACAGATTATCTACAACTCAAATGATCTATTTTCATCTCACGTACGCACGTTTGACGTCACTCAAACCGGCTTCCTGGTCAGCTTGCTACATAGGGAATGAATGGCAGCGCCAGCCGCATGAGGCTCGGGAGCCGCGGGTTGGCCAGGCCTAGATAGATAGATGATCTGATGATCTGTCAACCTGCTGTTTCACTCTTGGTACCCTATCATGCGATCTCTCCGGGACAACACAGGCAGAGTGCTACACCTTGTGATCCTCTAACTAATCATTAGCTTTAGAACTCATTTGAATGTTATTATCAATTGTGCTTTTCATAAAGCCATCAGTTTATATAAAGACACTGGTTAACGCCAGCTTTGGTTGGGGTTATCAATTGCAACAGTGTAACTACAATGATCTGTCATTTATGGTTGTGGAATGGGGGCGGCCAAGGTGCTGTCAGTCCCGAGCAAAGGGGTCACTCCCACAGAGCTCATTGCACAGCCTATCCCGCTTGCTTTTATTTTAAAAGTGGGCCTGTTCTTCAAAGGAAAAATTTACTTCACTTAAAGTCTGAAGAGCTTGAGTCGAAAGTCTGGTCTGCAAGCCAGAACCTGCCTAAGTCATGCAGGCGAAGGTGGCCTCTCTCTGTGTGGCGTAAAGTAGCAGAGAGTGAAATGAGAAAAATCTCTTCTTTTGGGGTATTTGGTGTTATCCTTATATTGAAATTAACTGAATTATTGAAGTTGAAACAGGGAAGAAACAGGGAAGACATCTCTTTGAGTCTTTTATCCAAGTCCAGGTCATAGGGACAGGGGCCTGGACAAGGAGCCCCAGAAAGTCCTCTCCTCAGCCACTCCCACCAGTTCACGAGTGTGACCTGGGGCACTGCAGGATCACGGTTTGCCCCTGGGCCTCCTACCAGTTGCACATGGCCAGAACACCACCAGGTGAGGGCCTGTGAGGACCAATGCCTATATACCGATATTTATACATACAGTATATATATTGTCTGTATATATTTCTCTGTATATAGAACTTTTCTTATTTCTTTTTTCCCCTCATTCTATTCCTCCTGCACCGGAATTCAGAACCTTAGTTTCATTGCACAATTCAATTGCTGTCACGACAATGAAAGATTCCTGATTCCTGGTATCTTTTCTGGATTTCTGAGCTCCTCACCTCATCTCTAAGACCAATCCCAACCACCCTGTGATGACAACAAATTTTGGCTGTTTGTACTCACATTCTCCCCTTGTCTGTCATGACCCAAGGTTCATCACAAAGCCTGACTGTTGGAACACTGATCTTTTATATCTAGATCTTTGCCCTCTGGATCTGCTATCTCTTCACCACAACGGAACAGCTGCCACCCCAGTCTGTCTGCCGCAGTGCTCTTCCCTCACTCATGGACAAGACCCTGAGAAAATTAAACTCCCCTTGTTGAGGCACGACCATTTCCTCAACCTGGAGTGGGCAACTCACCCTTTTTTTACCCGAGAACCAGTGCCTCAGATTTTGGATGTACTGATCTTCAGTCCTTGATAACTGTGGATTTCTATCATCAAGAGGCAGTCCATCCCATATTCCTGAAGTAATCCAACCCTAACCCTCACCCCACAGGGTGCTTCTGGGATCATATTCTTAAGCACTCTCCAAAACCACAAAGCACATGAGGACTGGTTCAGCAAACCCCCAGGATTCTTCAAGCACCCTAGTAAAGGTAAAGAGCTGGTCCACTGTTACATGTAAACAGTGTCAGAGAGACTGAGTGACGGTTTTTGCCTCTTGTACCACTGTAGCTGTGCAAAGCTTGGCCTCACAGTACTTATCAGCTATCTACAGAGACCCAAGGGCCAACCATGACCGATAGGCCACTTTCTCCAAGCCAGACAGCTTCCGCAGCCACTTGTTCCCACCTGCAGGTTCCGGGATTACTGCCCCTACTGGCCGAAGCCACCTCGCAGCCCCCTGTTAGAAATGTTACAAAGATATGGCAATTTGCCACATCATGTTTCTTGGTGTTTTGTCACTGCTGGCTGATTTAATGAGAAAATGATTTTGTGTAATCAATGTGGGGATATATGGTGGAGTTGTAGTTAGCAGTGCGCACACACAGCAAGAAAGATCCTGGTTCAGTTGGGATGGCACACTTCATGCTACATGTTACTGTGTGCAGTTGGCAGTCTAGTGACCTGGCAATCTCATTCTGTCTTTGCAGATTTGTAGCACTGTTGCAGTTTGTAATGTTTGTCGATCACTGTGTAACTGCAGTGGGAGCTGCAGGCAGTGGACCACAGATGAATAGCAATCACACATTATCTATGGATCCATATGGGCTGGACAGCTCCTGAATCACTTGGGTTAAAGGTTGAATGGTCAAATGCTTGTAATTAATTAGGAATCAAGAGTCCTAAGTCTTCGTTAACACAGGTCCTACAAGCCCCTTGGCTGGCTGCTGTTTACACTGGGCAATCACCACAAACGCTCTGTGCTCAATGGAAACACCCAGGACTCAGTTGATTTGGTATTATTACACCATCATCCTCATCACCCACATTATTGGTATAGCTGTTGTAGTACTGTTAATATGAGGATATATCATCGTCACTCAGTGACTCCGAAAAATATGATTCCATAAAACTGATGACCACCACCACTTGTACCAAAAATAATTGAAAAGAGAGTTAACTGTTTTCCTCCCATACTGTAAGCATGTCCTGAAAATGGAGAGGCTCAACCTATTTTATGGATTATTTTAAGATTGCTTTGCGCTAAACTAATTCATCGTATTAAAGTATCAGGTAATAGTAAATAAAACAGTAACATTTGAGTCTATTTTCTTTATGTTTCCATTTCTAATGATATGTGTCACAGCTAATATAAAACATGTTAAGTGTCTCCCTAATTAATGAAAGCCACACTACAGACTTGAGCCCCTCAGGAACAAGCCTGAGGCATCTGGTCATTCTAGGCAAGTCTTGAAGGCTGTAGTCAATTTTGAGTGGTGAGAGCGAGGGTCTGTACAGTATATCATCATCTACATTTTGTTGACTAAAGCCCAAGTCATCTCCAAGGGGCTTAACGATGTACCTATTGTCCCAGGCACACCTCCCTTCAGACCATACCCTTCATGACCCCTTTTGGACTCTACACGGCAGTGGCGTTCGAGCCTGTTGGAGGTGTTGGGGGAAATGTGAATTTCATTCATGTATCATGCGTGCCTGTGGATAGATGGAAGAGGACAATAGCCCCATGTCATGAGGGATGAAAACTAGGTGAGAATAGCCATGACACACACATGCCCTAAAAAGGAAAAGGAACTACAGGCTGAGCCCCCTGTTTCAGTGAATTGCTCGTTGAGATTAGGGCAAGGGATCGGAAATCAAGAGATGGTTAGACACAATAATACTAAAAACATCCCCATATATGCTAGCACGAGAGACAGAGACAGACTTAAGACAAGGAAGTTCTCATTTCAAGGCGCCATCCTACAGCATTGGGAACGTCATGTGCCGCAGAGCTGGGATTAGCACGAGCACCAAGAAAGGGAGAGCCAAGTCCAAACCACGGCCACTCCCCAACTGAATAGTCCAATTATCTTCTAATAATCACATATGCTGCAATGTTCACATACAGTGTGTACTGTATTGTACTGTGCTACAAAAAGCTCTGCTGACAATGGTTTTCCAAATAGCGGAGGTAAGTGATCATGACTGATCAGAATTTCAACATCAACAAATAGATGAAGAATTAAGAGGTATTTCGTCTTCTCTCAAAGAAATGAACATGACGAGGAAGTGGCCCCTCAATTCATTTTCCTCAACAGACTGATCATATACATTGTGATGAGTCGTCCTACCAGAAAGATGACAATGTTCTAGCCATTCTTGGATGCTTGAGCGGTTAGATCAGACTCTTCATTTTTCTTCCTCTTGTAAGACTCTTCAATCCCACCCTTCTTTCGTACTGTCAAGTCAAAGACATAAGTCAGCTTTGCTGTTGGAGACCATGTCTCAACAAGTCCATGTCCGGCCACAGTGTTGTAGCCATTATTTCTGAGGGCAACATGAGCTTTTTATCAACATCCACTCCAAATTCAGTTGTCGAGCAAACTGCAGGATGCCGGCAACTTTTGTTGTTTCTTGCTCTTGAGGTTGGCCCTATTGGAAAGGTCTTTCTCTAAGATATAGAAAGTGGAATTTTCCAACTGATATTTGTGGGAGGTTTTCAATGGTGTTTCGCCTCTGTTCCAGTGATGATACCAGCTCTCTGAGTGCTTAGTTATGAGAATTGTAGTACACCCTGACCGATTGCACTCAAAGGATTCAGACACGTGACAAAGAAAACAGGCTGGATCTTCTAGTAACACACCTGCAGGTTTTCGGGATGAGCTTAGCTTAGTGTAATTCCTCTCTTCTGGAACATTGGACAACAAGTCCCCTCCATTTGCTCCAGTCTTTGGCGACCCTTCTTGCTCTGTGCCAGCTGACATTTCGCTTAAGTTCTCCTTGTCTGTTTCCACATCTTGTTTGGCCATTGCCACACTGGTCTCTCTCTAGGCAGGCGGAGTACTGCCCAATCATTCTGCTTCTCCTATCAGAGACAAGTCAGACAGGGCTGCCACTGTCTGACATTGTTGGGTAAAGGTAGCTGATAAAGGCAGCTGGATAGTACAGTGGTTAAGACTGCTGACTGTGACACGGGAAACAGGGGTTCAACGCCGACAAGCCTACCTGCAGAGGTGCCTTGTTCATGGATACCTCTGCCCTAAACCCAGCTCAGGGGTTCCCTCTCTGGGAACCTCCATGGCGTGCAAAAAAGAGTGAATACAACAAATTTCCCTCCATTTGTTAATACTGGTACTGTTGGGGTTATACATCCCTGATTCGGAGGAATCAGACCGCAGACAAAGTATGACAAGGGACAAGTATTGCAAGGGAAGAGCAGTTGAGTAGCATGAAAGGTCTCTGTCCAACTGTCTTCAACTTGCTTGCCTCTGCTTAGCTCTTATTTAGGAAAGTGGGAACATTGTTTTCACAGTTATCTGCAATAAGTCATTATCTCCTTGAACTAATGACACTGGATGTCGTAAATGCACAACTGGCCTGAGTAAAAATACAATCAACTGTCATAAATTATTCTCTAGGAATGAAGAAAGCATTCAAAGGTCAAGACACAGACACTATTTTTGAGTTCCAAGAGTAATACAGACAAGTTCATTGCATTGTGGAATTGTGCAGTAAATGAATACGTGTGAAAAAATCTTATTCCAACATCTTCAACAGGTACAATATTATTATTATTAAATGTGGCTGTGATTGTAACACTCCACTGCACCACCTCTCCAGGCTCTCCAATTTGGTCTGTCTTCCCCACCTAGCCATGAAGACAGCTTTGCTATGTCACTCTACAACAGGAAGAGCAACATCAGTACTGATGTGTCACAAAGGAGCCTTTGGGCTGAGCTCATGACTGGCTCTACCATAAAGTCTTAAATTTAGTTGACAAATGGGAAAAACGAGACGGAAATCTTGGGGCCAGACAAATGGAGGTGAAATCCAATCACAGCTATGTTTTTGACGGAGAAGTTGGAAAAAAATTTGATCAGAGGGAATGTCATTATGAGTGTAGGGTAATTTATACTGAAGCAGCAGTCATTTAAAAAAAAAAAAGCGCAATTTAAATTGATTACATTCTACTCAGCTCAGATTTTGGTTGACTTCGCTCGTTAAGCAACACGAAAACATTTTGCAGTAAACCTGGTCCACATGCAATGGCCTGCCTCATGAACAGCAGAGATTTCAGAGCAATGTCCAGGATGAAAATGAATAAGCAGGCCTTGTGCTTATTTTATGTGCAATTATTATTATTACCATTTTTTAAAAGTTTCCTATTACAGCCATTAAACCAGCAGCAATTGTAAAATCTGTGTCTGCAAATCTGTATTGCATATTCAAATTTTATCATAATTTCATCAAAGATTGATGAGTATTTCCAGTGACAAGGGATCCCGAAGAAACATTTTGTCAACTACAATCTGCTAATATCAAGTTGACTGTAACTAGACTAATTAATAATGTCTTTCGGGAGACTAAAATAAGACGACAAATAAAATGGCGTGTTACCCAGAAGACCAAGACAAAATCATAATTATCTGTCGGAATTTATTGTGCTCCAATGCAGGACTTGGCCAACGTCATGTCTGAAGTGAAGAATGGAGTCCATTCCCGTCTGTCCATTTCACTCTCGGCAGTTGGAATGATTATATTCTCTGATTCTGAGCTTTCTCATCGCTAGCTGGACCACACGAAATATTTTACTGCTATTCTTTTTTTAATCATATATGACGTTTCACATTTTACTCGCTGAAATTAGCGTAATAGCACATATTTTATTTCGAAGGTTGCAGGAAGTTGATTTCAGCTATTCCGGGTTACACGCGAAGGGTTTCAAGTTAAGGGGAAAGAACTAAACAAGCGCGGTAACCAAACATGGCTGGAACAGCTTCAGTAGCTGGCGAAGTGTTTGTGGACGCCCTGCCGTATTTCGATCAGGGTTACGATGCAGCTGGAGTCCGAGAAGCGGTGAGACCTGTTTCAGTTGAATCCACACGGAGGACAATGCAAAGAAGAGCAGCTAACTAATTGTTAGCTAGCAGAGGCTATCCCAAAAGGGGGAGCGAATGGTCTGTGCCGTGGAGGTATCAAACTAATGCATAGTGGTAGTGAAGTCCACCGGAAAATTCTAAGTTGCTCTAAAGTTCCAGTGATATTGAGTCGCAGAATCGAAGACAAAAGTAAGACAAGTAATACAATTCACGTTGCCCGCCCCCGATAGCTGATAGACCGGACGTGAGCCCTCCGTTGACGGCTCTCGGGGGATATCGTTCAGACGCAGTGTTGCCAGGTGGGAAATGTAGGACTATCGTACCAGAGACATGAAATTGTCGTATGTTGAGGGAAATTATCGTACACCCAATTTTTGTTGACGGAGGGGGAGTACTCAAGTATGCTCGATATCGGTCGCCTGTAACAACTACTTTTCTTTTTTTTTCTTTGCCTCACTCATGGGGCGGTACAGCGCAGCGGACTATTCAGCCAATCATGACCGTTATTCTGAGGCCGACGCGTACACGTCACGATTTCCAGCCAATCGTGGATAAATTAAACAGATGCCTTCAGGGTTCACAAAAAAAAAAAAAAAAGACACATTTGCCACAGGCTGATTTCAACCGATTACAACCACACATTCACGGAATGGTCAAATTATCTTACATTTGCCTTTTTTGAGATTGTTGATCGTACATTGTACAGAGGGCAAAATTATCGTACAAATACGATAATCATCGTACACCTGGCAACACTGTTCAGACGGCTCTTCCGAATTGCCTTTGTTCAGATATGATAAGAGGCACTTCTCTAATCCTTAAGTAAATTGTGGTGCCTGCGATCGCTCTTTAGTGGCAAATGGCTATTAGCGCAAGACATCTAATGCAGGTGTCCGAATTTGTAACTCACAGTTAGGTCCACAAGATTCAAAGCTTTATTGTCATATGTATAGTATAGAAACAAGTTTCCCTACATAATAAAATTCTTACTTTGCCGCCCTGTGCCGGATGCTGCGCGTAAAATAGCATAAGATATTAAAGAAAGACGTTCCGATGAAACATGGTGAGGAGATAGAGATAGCACTAAGTTAAAAAACGCGGCGTCCAGGTGCGGGGCAAGCAAACACGCCCGCCATAAGGGGCGCCATGCTGAATCAAGATTACATGGGGTATAAAAGTTCCAAAGTATTGGGAGCAACATGTACCAGTATGATTTTGATCGCCATGGCTCTTTACACCAGCGCTTTGCAGAATGTGATCTTTAGTGGCAAGCTGTCTGTTAGTTAAGCAATGACAGAGCCCTCGTCAGTTCAGTTCAATTCAATTTTATTTGTGTAGCGCCAAATCACAACACAAGTTATCTCAAGGTAGGGCTGGGCGATTTGGCCTAAAAAAAATCTCAGATTTTTTTGAAAAAACATATGGTATATATATTGACACTATTATATATATGGTATATATATTGACACTATATATACCATATATACCATATTACCATATACCTATTGGTACATATGTTTTTTCAATGCACTGAAAAACAACTGCAGACATCTGACATATTGTCAGCTTTATTGCTGTGGTTGTCCTCAGAGTAAAAATGCATATAAACAATCCAAAATAAGAAGTAAATGAGGCTCTGTCATTCAGCAATTTCAAGCTTGATATAATGGACTGTCAGACTCATACGGCTGCATCGTCCGGCTGGACCACATGTCCGTGGTGGCAGAGTAAAACGCCACCTCCTCCAGCTCAGCGCGGATCTTTTGCCGAGTGGCAGTGTACAGGTGAGGCAGCGCTACGCTGGCGAAATACTTGCGACTGGGTACAACGTACCTTGCATCTAAAACTTTCAGCGAGTGATTAAAGCCTCGCTTATCGACAGAATAAACTGGCAACATGTCTGTGGCAATATAAGACGTGATGGCCTCTGTATTCGCGTTCCAACGCGCTCCATTCTTATCATAAGGCACACAGTTTGTAAAGCTCTCAGGAAGTGTCATTTGCTTTTAGCTGGTGTGCTAGAGCTGCCGTCTTCGTTTCGTAGCTGGTTACACTTCTCCCATTCTCCGAAATGTCTATTCTTCAGGTGCTGGAACAGATTCGTTGAACTGCTGCTTCAGATAGCAACAGCCTTTAAACATGTTTTACAGCGAGGCTTCGTCTGTTGTTCGCCCGATGCATCAAAACCGAACCAGTTCCAAATGATTGAATTAGTTGTGCCTTTCTTTGGAAGTAACTCTTGTTTACATGTTGCCGCTGCCATGTTGTTTGTAATCGTGTTGCGCGTGGGAGGAGGCGGGCTCACATTGCGCTACGGAAACCCACAAGAAACGGTACCCGAAAAATGTCGAACAACTCGAATTTGCAAAATAAAATTCATTTTTAGCTACAAATTCGATAAATCGATTAAATCGATTCTTTGCCCAGCCCTATGTTGGAGGAATGTTTGCAGTGACAAATTTGTGTACCGACAGGACTCCGCGAAAAACCGCCTGGCCATGGCATAAAACGATCCAACACACACAGAGACGGGCCAACCATCGCTAAATCTCCGCCCTCATACTACAAAGTTTGCCCAGCAAAAACAAGAGAGTGCATGGCTTTAACACAAAGTCCCTAGTGTGTGTTGCAAGCACACAGATAGTGTCTGGATACGAGAAGCGGAGCTCAAACCTCCAAAATCCGCCAAACCCATTGATTGCGGGTGATGACATAAAATGAGGGGCGGTCCCAAACATTACTTGAAACAACTGCGGCCCCAAAAACACGACGGCGAGGGCACCCTTCGAGTGAAACAAGCAGAGCCTGAAAATCAGGCAGCAGCAGAGAGATCATGGACAGTGAGAGCTGTGCACTCGAAATCCAATGGCAGCTGGGAGATCCTGGGCAAGGAACCAAATGAAGCCTCAGTCCAGGGAGGGTCTCTGTGAGTGTGCGTGTGTGTGTGTGTGTACGGAGGAGGGGTTTTGTGGGCATGGAAACAAGTTGCTAAACTCTGAATCTCTTCGACCTTAAGCTATCAGCACCCGGATCTGCTCAAAAGCAGGGTGTGTGATTTGAGGAGTAGAGGGGCACAGTCAAACTGGAGCCCGGGAGCGGAGCATGGTACATTATGGAGATTCCTATGATGACATTATCAGGATTCCTAACACTCCCCTGAGCCAGCGTGCTCGTTTGAGTATGCGCAGATGTGTGCGTGTTTGTCAGTGTGTGTGCCTATTAAATCAGCAATGACATTTTCCCCCCTCTTGGCTTCCATTCCACTGAGAAAAAAACTGTAGTTTTTGGCCCCATCTACAGACAGGGCGAGAAAAGGGAGAGAGGGGAGGGCGAAAATGGAGAAAGAGAGGCGGCGTGTGTGTGTGTGTGTGTGTGTGTGTGTGGGAGAGAGGGTGAGAAAGATCGAGGTAAGGGGGGGACATGGTGGAAGAGAATTTCAATTAGTTTTCTAATACTGTGAGAGCAGTGAGGTCCCCGAGCCAAAATGATTTATCAAAGTTACAGCCACCACAGTAATAAAGGCCCAGGCATAGTACCGGGCTAAATAAACAAATAAATAAATAAATTAGCACATGAACAAGCACGTGCAGGAATTCAGACAAACAGAAAGAAAAGAAAACGCTCTGGCTCAGCCAAACAAACGAATTTAAATGGCGTGGTTGGCTTCGCCGTCGTGCTGGGTTACGCCCGAACGCAGAGCTTGTGCTGCTGAGAATTTTTCGCCTTATGGCCTAATGATGCCTGGCTGTGCGCTCAGATCCGGGGGTAATGATGTTTCAACACACACGCACACGCACACACACACACACACACACACACACACACACACACAAATCATCCCTTCTCTCTTTCACACATTTTTGCCTTTTTCCTCTTGACACGCACAGGCTACAGAACATTAGAGCAGATATTTTTCTCATAGGCTCGATTGCGTACGTGCTTATCAAATGAACTTCAAAGTAGGAATATATACACACACACACGCATCACTCATCAGTGTAATGATAAGTGAAGCCTCACAGGGCACATACCAGCCATGTATCTACTGCACATTTCCTCCTCTTTTCTACTTGTTAGCTCTGTACCTTCATCTTCCCCTCTGCTACCACCAGCTGGAGCATAATTTGTGTCCTAGCAAAGCTCTGAAAAGCTTGTCAGCTGCCAAACACATCGACTAATCGAAAGCTTTTTACTCTTATTGCTTTAATCTACGCACTGCTGTACACTGTGTCCAGCAGGTTGATGATGATAAATAAGAGTGTTTTGAAGCAGTGTGTACGTGTGTGTGTGTGTGTGTGTGTGTGTGTGTGTGTGTGTGTGTGTGTGTGTATGTGAGATGGAACCAATAGCTGGTTCACGCTGCAATGCAGAGTAAAAGGGGGGACGGCACTCCCTCTTTTTTTTGTACCCACCACCATAGCAAAGAGCACATATACAAAAAAAACAACAACAATACGGAAACATTCTTCTGCAGTGATCACCACACAGCCTCACTTTTATCTTTGGGCTTCTCCTACTATGCAGACATAGACTCGCATGGAAATAAATATGAGGACATAAAGCCACATCACGATTGGGGCGAGACCATAAACAGATTCAGTTTAGTCCAGCTCAGGGAGGTCCCGCCCGGACTGATAACAGCTGGAACATCTGGGCTGTAAAGTCGCTGGTGATGTAGCCGGCATGACTAAGCAACAGTGAACGACGGTAAATCTAAATCTTCTCTGAGAGCCTGCACCCCACACATCACACTGTTACTGCTTTTTCAGTCAAAGCATTGAGTGATATCTTTCTCATCTAATTTTGCTTTTGCTTTCAGTGGAATGAACACACATATCTAATAATTAACTAAGTTTTCTGCAAAAGCCATATTGGCATCTTGGTTCAGCCTGGATGGAGGATGACCGACTGACCTAAGTTGTGCATTTTTGGGTGTGGGTGTGTTTGTGAGTGCTGAGACAAGACAATTTTGTGGTCTTAGTGCAGGAAAAAAAAGAAGCAATCCAATCTGACCAGTCTAATTTAGAGCAGATGACACCCCCCCCACCCCCCACCTAAAAAAAAACACTTTTGCAAAAGTCTCCAGTGAGCATGCATGTTCGTGTGTGTCAGTGTGTGCTTGACTAATACAAAGAGGAACAACACGTATTCTTTGGCCTCTTGCAGCTTTGGAGAAAACACACACCATTTCCCGCAGCCATGATCTAACATTATCTTTTTTCTTTTCTTAGCCCAAAAATCCCTATCCCACTTCCCCCTTCCCATTTTTAAAATAGAAAGTGAGAGAAAGAAAGTAGAGATGTCCAATGTCCAAGAGGTGAACCAATATCGACATTAACATAAAAATGTAATAGCGGTATCAATTGTTTTTTTTTTTTTTTTGCTTTGAAACCGATAAAATAATGCTTGCGTTACACCGAAATGGTGCCGATGCGCTCCTGAAGCGTTTACCGGCGCACAGATGATGACCTCATCAAGCTGCGTCTTGAGGCGTATAAACAAGCGTGGATGGCTGCAGTAACGAACTTGCTCGCTCGGTTTCAACGTTATGTCTGTGGTTTGGAATTATTTTAAAGTGTCTCCTTCGGACGTTTAACTTGCGATTTGCAATGACTGCAAAGCGTCAGTTATGCGAGGCGGTATATATCGGTATCAGCTGATATCGGTGTCGGAAAATTGAGAGTTGGACAATATCGGTATATCGGATATCGGCAAAAAAAGCCAATATCGGACATCCCTAAAAGAAAGTCATTCTCTCTTTCGCTCTACAAGGTCAGGTTGTTGGAGCCACTGGACTGCATCAACGAAGGCAACCTAAATTTGATTCATCCTCACTCGCTTATTCATGAAAATATGAGACAACCAACTTAAACAGGAGGAAGCGAAAGCTTCAGGGGTGAAAATAGTTTGCGTTTCTATTTTTAGATTTTGGTGGTTTTCTGCACTCTTTCAACACCAGCCTGGAAACTTCTCGAATGTCATGAATGTAATGGTGCCAGAAACACTGGAGAAGGCTGGAGTAAATTAGAGATGAAAACTTTCTTCCCCTGAGGAGAGGAAAAAAAATCTTATTCAAATATAAAACTATAGCCAGTGGTATGATTTATGCACGCACACACAAGCTTACAGACAAAAACACACGCCGATGCCAGCTCCATCCCCGCTGTGTGATGCAGCCATGTTTTATTAATAGTCCACGGATGTTTGTTGAAATGAGATCCACCCGACAGCGCAGCACTTTCCCACCTCTAAAAATGGCTCAGAATGCAAACTTTGGAGTAAAAACATCACGTTACACGACACGCTCGCTACCATTTTCCACCCCGTAGTGTCAACCTCGGGGTTGCTGATTAGATGTGAAAACTGAAAATTATTGGACTGCAACAACATTCAGCTACTTCAGGTGTAAACCTACAAACCAAATATAAGAGCTGCTGGGAGGATGTCTGCATGCACGCGCACGCACGCACGCACGCACGCACGCACGCACGCCCATACCTCTGTGTGTGTGTATGTGTGTATGTGTGTGTGTGTGTATTCCTGACCCTAGGTGCATAAATCACCACTTGACGCTACTATCTGCCAACATTCCATAACCTGTAATATTTCACTGGCTTCCACATTTCTGATGCTGTCTGGTTGTAGAGCACGAGTGTGTAAAAGTGTGTGTGTGTGCATGCGTGCCTGTGAGAAGCATACCTTCCGAGGAGAGCCCTGCGTCTCTCTGCTTCTACTCCCTTTGCTGTCGGAGCAAATGATGCTATGTAATGTGCTGGGCGTAGATTCTGAAGATATTAAGCACAGCCCCGAGAGTATGTGTGTATATACTGTATGTGTGCGCACGCGTGCCTGTGTGTGTGTAGACAACGTAAGTTGAATTTCAATAGTTATCATTCCTTAAGAACTACTATCTCCTCCATCCACCTATTTATCAGTTGATTTTACAGTAAATGACACAAAATGAGGCAAAGCAACAAATACTGGATACTACTTGAAGCAGCTCTATTTAAGTTTTTACTTTGATGTTGATCAAGCCAAACCCAAGATGGTTTCTTGAGTAAATGTTGAAAGAAGAGTTTTAAATAACTTCAGTCAGATTATATTTATTCCATAGACCTTATCAGCATCCTATAGAATATACCTGTGCAAGCACACACACACACTGGTGGTTTCAGACTGTCTACATCTCCATTTCTCTGTCTGTGTTGACGCTGACCTCCGAACTAAACCTGCCTTCCTACTGCTGTTCTCTCCTCCTCCGCTCAGCATCCGTCATCTCCTCGTGCCTCTCCTATATGTGGCCGGTAACAAGGCCTCCAGACGAGACGGGCATAAATATGCCCGTCGCTGCTTGAGATGTGTTCTTGGCCTCTCTTGTCCTCTTGGCTTGCCCTCTCTGGCTCTTCCTCCGTTCAGATGATCAATCAATAAAAACTGCGGGACTTAGACAGCCTGCATTTGTACTTTGTACTTTAAATACAGGAGAAGGAGACAGTTGGAGAGAGGGGGGGGGGTGACAGATAGATGGAGAATGGGTTCAAGAGTGGGGACAGTGAGGAGATGGAGTGGTGAGGACAACTGTCTGCTTGAGGGTCAACTTGTTGCTCCAAAGCACAACCGACTAAATTTGGAATTCAACTAAATTCACAATCATATCTTTGTTACGGAGGAATTCAGTCGAGTTTGCCAGTGCATTAATACCTGCCTGAAATCAGCCTGGGTGTGGCTGTGATGCTGATTTAGGTGGTGCAGAGACAATGGCATCCTAAGGTTGGCTTTAGCACGCGGAAAGGGGTCTGCTTACCGTGACAGCACATCCGGATTTATTTAGCACCGCTCCCCGAGTGACTGCGGGACCTAAATTTGGGACCGGCAATATTTCAGGGCCCTCGCTTTTACTGACTGTGCGTTCAGCTTTGCTGGGCAGGCAAGGTGTTCTTCGGCAGAAAATAAAAAACGCTGAGATAGGGTTGCCATGGCAGCACGACAAAATTTAACCTGTGTCTCCGTTGTGGGATAAGACGGGTGATTAAAGGGCAAAAGGAAGCAGCTAACAAGGACAGTGGAGCAGTGTGTGGCAACAAACGCTACTGCTTTGAAACAAAGACAGGGAGGGAGGAGGAGGGGTGGAGGGGGGAGAGGAAGAGACACAGAGAGTGAGAGAGAGAGCAGGGAAACCCCCTGAGTGTGGAGCCATGTTCCAGAGGAAGGTATACACGCCTGTTCCTTCATGTAACCGGACTGGCAGTGGTCCAGCTTGCTGTCCGAGAGACAAGCCGGGTTGGGGGACTTAGCAGCATGAAAAAAAAGGAAGAGTGAGGCGGGAGCCAAGAATAAAATGAAAGAGAGGTGGAAGGACAAAGTGATGGAACATTCAGCCGCAGCTATTCGATAAGCTCATATATAGGATTCCAGTTTCCACGATCAAAACCCTCATCATCGTCCCTCATTTTTCAAATGTGTAACCTGTATGCCTGCACGCGTGCACGCCATGCAACAACAAAAACAACTCACTTCCTTTTCCGTCCAAGGACATATACGGACAGCAAATTAGGAAGCAAGAAGTGGCGAGGAGCCCTGTGGGCTTCAGCTACTTTCCACTGTAATAAGCAAGTGATATCAGCTCTATAATACACAGGGACAACAGGAGCGAGAGAGGAGGGAAGGAGCTGTACACGGAGCACGACGCTGCAAATTTGAGTTGTGCTTGCTAAAGGCCACGCTGAATGCTGAGCTGTACAATATCCCGCGCAATCGTGTCTTGACGTTGGGACAAATCAGCACTGTTCTACCTGCTGGAACACTATTCGTTTTAATAATCACATGGTGATGAGAGAGAGAGAGAGAGAGGGGGGGGAAGCGGAGGAACATCAGTCGCTCAATAGGTTGGGTGCTTGGAAGGGAAAGGAAGCTCTCTCAAACCTCCTGAAGCCCTGAGGGAGGGCGAGGTAAGAGGGAGGGAGGAAGGAGAGGTAGAGGGACAAAGAAAGGGAGGAAGAGAAGGGGAGAGAGCGAGAGCGAGAGCGAGAGCAGGTGTATTCCCCCCCTACTTTACATCATGCTCACATGGCCTGGCTACAAAGGTCAAAGCAATCATTCTCTGCCAATACACTGACATATGGCCACCCCACACCACACGCCTGCACAACCGTGCTCCGCACACACACACACACACAGCGGCATAATCACATGTGCTCCACATACTGTGAGGAAAGCACTGTGTCGTGATCTGGGGGCCTCTGACAGGTCCTTGTAGCGCACTTACGCCGCGGACCTGCCATGGACAGAACTCGCCGGGAGAGATGAAGAAAGAGGAGGATAAGGAGACATGATGAAGGTTTGGAGCAATTAAAAGGCTGGGTAGGGAGGCTAACGAGCAGACAGATGGCCCCATTACACACACACACACACACACGCGCGCGAGCACACACACACACGCACAGGCACACAAACCTCTACCTCCAGGCTGGGATTAGTGTGTATGCACGTGTGTAAAATCGGTCATCGCATAGGGGGATTGTAAGTGTTGAAATGGTTGTGTGCGTGCGATCATGTGTGTGTGTGTGTGCAGATGTGCGTGAGTGTGTGTGTATTATGTCTACATCTGGAGGCCGAGGTGTGAAATTGGAGTGATGGGGCAGTTAACATTCAAACCATCCAATCTGCAATACTCACATGCATGCGCACAAATAGAACTCACAACATTTGTCTTCTCCACCATTGAGCCTTGTGTTGGGTGTGTGTGTGTGTGTGTGTGTGTATGGTCTGTACACACACACAAAGTCTACAAGATGAACACACCGAGACCCAACATATCCCCCATTAGCGATTGACTTGACTTGACTTGACACTCACACACACACATGCACTCGCACAGAGAGAGGGAGGGGGGCGGGGTCACAGTCGCTCTTCACGTGAGGAAAGGTGGGGAGACAAAAAAAAAAAGCAAAACCTTTCAGAAATGACAAAACAGTGAATGCAACTAGTAAGCTCTCAGAGGGAGGACAAGGAGGAAGAAGAGAAGGATGAGGTGGGGAAGATGGAGTACACAACACAGACATTTAAAAAGACCGGAAGGAAGAAGGAAGTAGAAGCCAAAGAGGAGAGAAGTCAAACAAAGAAGAGCGGGGAATGGAGAAAAGAAAGGGGGGAAAGCGAGAAAAGAGATGAAGAGACCTGTGAGGGTGGTGGGGAGTTGGGGCTGAGAGATAGGGGGTCTAGAGACTACAGCAGGTCTGACATTTAGAGAAGACGTCTGCATATTAATGCAGCTGATGGACACCATTATCTTCCCTCTACTGATGAAAGATGGAGAGAGAGAGAGAGAGAGAGAGAGACAGAGAGAGACAGAGAGGGAGTGTCTGACGAGAGAGACAACAGAGAGATGGGGATGTGGAGGATGCCAGTCAGTCAATCAGTCCCACAGGCCTTGGGGGACACACAAAGAGCTGGGGACAGCCCAGGAGACAGGCCCAAGGCTCGGTACATACCCGTAGATAGGCACATGGGTGAGGACAGAACCTGGAGACATGCCCGGGGCTGGGGATAGACCCAGGGGAGGATTTATGCACCCTGCCTACAAGAGGCAACCTGTCTCTGCGGGCAGAG